>KK114339.1:40712-71284 GCA_000611955.2 Stegodyphus mimosarum | reverse complement strand
CAGTTCGTCTGTCTGGATTTTACCAGGCAAAAAATAGGACATGTTGAGTTCACCTATACAATACCTACACAGTTCTATCATACATGTTGTTGTTAATATAAGAGCGGAAAGTGTCTCTTTTGTCAACCTACCGGTATCACTCTTCATATCTTTCCATTTTATCAACCAATCAAGAAAATTATTTAAAAATACAAATTTCCTGTCCGATTCATTCCATACTAATGGTTTGCAGAATTCATCACAAGAGTGTACCCCCTTGTTTGGTGTTTTAACATTCATTATTGAAAACCACGAAGAAAATATTTTAATATATGCAGATGTTTCATGAAATTTTAACAAATTATGCTTTACTCCTAATTCTTTCAGGCCTTGTGATACTTGCTGGTTGAAAATTTGTAAAGCAAGTTTCACACTTTGACGTTCTAAATTTGTAGGCCACAGAGTTTTACGAGATATTGTATATCCATATTTTAAGAAATTACCACTTTCGGCTTCATGCATATTTTTAAGGTAAGAAATGAAGAGGTACATACATTATTTGAAGACAAGTCAAAATTTGGAAAATACATAGCTTGTTCAGGGTTCTTCTGGTTTAACCAGTGGTTTCGAACACTTTTAATAATATGAACAGGATCAACTGCATAAAACAATGGACGAGTTGCATCAACAGGATGAGGAAATACAAAATTTGATAATGGGTTATTAAATAGAGATATACATCTTCTATTAATAGAATTATTGTCACTAACAACTACAATTACTTTGAAACCTATTCCTTCAAGACCGACAATTACTTTTTTCAAAACAGTGAATAAAACTTCAGCTGTCATTTTCTTCGATGGCAATATATGGACAACATCTTTAAAGCTACATAAAATACTCTGTATCATAAATACATGTGCACTAGAAGCTAAGTTATCAACTTCCTGGCCAATTCCAACAATATCTCCACTTTTGTAGTCAAGAAAAGGTCTGATGTGAATTTCATCCATCATTAGTGAAACGTATAATTCATGCTCTTTCAGATAACAAGCTTTTTGCTTAGCATAAGCCAAAAACAGCATATCATCTGCTTCCTTTTGGGGATTTACATTTAATTTAGAACTTATTTTGTGTATGGTACTTGGATGAGGCAAAATCAAATTACCAGATTGTCGGACAAATTTATATGCTTGGGGAGATAACAAATAAAACATAGAAGCTAAAATTAAGGTATTTGAAGAATATTGACGGTTTTGGGGCTTACATTTTACAAGAGAAAGTTGTTCAATTATGAACTCAAATAAAATTTTATCACCTTCATTTGTGAAACTTAAAGATTTCATCAAGTTGATTATAATGTCAATCGAATTCATTGACTCTTTAGTTTTTAACATTTCAATATGATCAAGTATTTCATGAATGTCATTAATATTACTTACTTTTATAGGTAACATATACTTATTACTGATCTGGGTCAGTGACTTATTTTGGAATGATACAGATAATAAAAGATCTGTAGTAATGTGAACTGCATAAAGCAATTTCACACATCCATCACTGTATTCCAAATTCAAAAACATCAAGATGTTTTCTTTATGTACAATGTTCCAAAATGTAGAAAACTTGAATTTTGCACAACATGATAAAAGTTCATTAAAATCTGAAAAAGTTCTCAGTTTATTATATTCAGCAGCTGATATTTTACTATCAGCAATAGCTTTCATGACGCAGTTTGCTTCTCTTTTCATTTTCTTCTCATCAGGAGTTTCTCTGGAACTAGATGCCTGTGAAGACAGATACGATGGACAGCCGTTAAATATGCTAGGAAAAGCACCTTCCTTGAGTCTTGGTCTTTCCAATGAAGCTTTAATAATCTTTCCAGTTTCTTCATTGAAAGCCGATGCTTCCCAGATGATATCCTCAGGCTGAAAATGTTTATGGCACACCTGTTAAGTAAAAGGAAGACATCAGGTAGCTAATTTCTTAAACCAGCAAACTATCAAACAAGATTATATCACTTTCGTTGCAAATAAAAACAATTTCAAATAGTAAATGCTTATGGCAGTTTAAATTTTAAATGCATATAAAGAAATTAAAAATTTCTTTCCAATATTTAAGGATCAGTTAACACTGCATATAAAACATTTAATAAAAATTCTGATCTTGTTAACACATGACCTCCCACCAGGTCTTTGGCTCAAAGAGCAACGAGCTTCAAAGTATTATTTCCACTTGATTGTTTGTAAATGAAATGTAATTTGTTGCTTCAATAAATAGAAAGGTATAGACTGAAACCTATGTATACATGTTGATGGGAGGTAAAAATTACAGCTTGTAGAAAGAAAGTTTTCATACCAGAGTAAGAGTATTCTACCAAACATTTATTGAATCTTAAATTAATTAGGAAAAAACAAAGCTCTGAAATACCTACCCGAGAATATGGAGTTACTGAGAAGTCTTTCCTAGGTATGTTTCTTAGCCACTTCTCTCTAAGAGCATCACTTTTGGGAAATGAAAATATGTGCACCTTTTCATTCCCTTTGTAATTTCCTTGACAACCAGTTACACAGCATTTAAAGGGCATATTTCCTGTAAAAAAGTACAAAGATCAGTTATATAAATACTAAATACTATAACAATTTAAATTTGCACATTCAAAACATTGCATAATTATACAATTGAACTTCGATACACCAAAACCAACAGGAACAGAGGAGAATTTCAAATGTAATTTAAAATTTGAGTGAACAAGACTTTCAGAAAGTCGTACCTGAAGAACACGTAAGCTTATATAAAGATATCTATTATTATACTGAAATTATTGCTCACATCAATGATGATAATTTTGGTATTTAAATCATGCTGCAATAATGAAATGAAAATTATATCAAACTTCAGGTTAATCATGTTTAGAATATTGAACAGAAAAATATAAATTTTAAATCTGAAGAGACACATTGTTTGGTAAACTAAAAACTATTTACGGGACGTTAAAATTAATTTACTGCTCGAATACTTAAATACATTGTATGCAAATACATAGCATAAATTTAAAAGCTGCAAAATATACATCTTTCATGAGTGATGTTAATATATAAACTAAATTCACAATAAAAATAAAGAAATTTTTTACTAGTCTAATTTTTGAAATATCGAATGTTTTGATCACATTAACTCAAAATTTCCCCATTCTCATTTATACTTAAGTATATACTACACACTCACATATTTAGTGTACATACATTTGTTAATTGATGCATGTAATTTAACTAGATTTATTGTATATCATAGGTTTACTTTGAATTACATTTTTAGAAATTGTTAAGCTGTATATAAATGAGATTAGGTTAAATATTCGTAAAACAATAATGAAATAATAACAGAAACTTTTATAACAGATTATACGTAACATTACATATTGCACACATAAAATGAAACTTCAGTGTAGCACCTAAACAAAATATATTAAGTAACTTCAGAAATTAAATTAATAATAATGGCTAATCTACTAATTTAATTCAGAAACACTTACAGTGTACAGAATACGAAGATAAACATAATAGGTATATGTGTTCTTAGCAATTATTACTTAATTTAATTCAACATTAGTAATAACAAGCGTTTATTTCAATGAACAAAATATAAAATTACATTACAATAAATACGAACTTACCGAGTATTTCTGTTGCTCACAAGCACGTGCTAGCGTTCCACTTTATATCACGCGGCAAAAGCAATGGCTTCCCACTTGAGAATCCAGTTTGATGCAAACCTCGAGAACATCACGTGGGCCTACTAGCTTTGACGTCACACTTGTTTCTGCGACCTGTCCGTTGGCTTTGTATATCTAGGAGGCAATGGCTGGACTCCCCCAGCAACCAAAAGGAAGCAAGCCGAGAGTACCGAAGAAAACCTGCCAAGATTATGCAACAGCAGCCGCAAGGTCCAAGGTCAACGAAAAAGAGGACAACGAAAAAGGTGAAAGTTCCTCTACAGCAGAAGCAAGTTCAGATTGTGAAACGGAAAAAGTCTGTGGATGACGTTCCAGGAAAACGACTAGTTCGACAACAGAACCCGGTCACAACAAAGGAGCTTTCGCCACAGAGTCAGCATTGCAACTGCCTCAAAGGAGATTACAAGAGCTTCAGAGCGAAGAATCGCCAGAGGAAAACGAACAACCGATGCGAGAGCCATTCCGTTTCCGGAAACCAGGAAAATTAAGCAAAGGGTTAAAGATCCCGATGAATGAACCGGTTTTTCGCAAGAAGAGTCAAGGCAAAGAGGAGGCGGGAGTACTAAAACCCTCAACCGACGAGAAAATCAGGCCGATTCACCTCCAGAGGAAAAAAACGAAAAGACAGGTCTGAAGACAATATCACCTGCCCAAGAAGGAGAATCAAGGTGCAAAATTTGAGATGTCGCACCTGGCAGGAATACTGCGGGAAAAGAATGGAGGATTGTAAAAACCAAAAAGATAAGTGAAAACTTTCTTTGTTAGCTTATTTAGAATGCAAGTTCAATTTATATCATGTGGTTTAAAGTTGCTAAATGCTGTTAAAAGAAAGATTTTTGTATTCGCAGGTTGGCGAGAATTTAGTTTGTAAATATCGCTTTTTAAGAATTGAACAATTGAAAGTTGTTAACTTTAAGTTAAGACTGTAGCAAAAGATTGTAAATTTTGTATAGCAAACATAACTAATGATGTAAAGTGAATTTTAAAATGTTATATGTTAAAATGTTGTATTGAGAGTAGAAATGTGAATGTCAGTTGTAAAAGTCCTGTAAAATTAAACCAGTACAAATGTAAGTTTTGGTCAAGCATGACTGTAAAATACTTTGTATAATAGATGAATTGAAATAAAGTATGGATTGAATTTGTTTAAAGTTAGGCTCTCCAGGCTTTACGTAAGAATTTAAATCAAGCTCTCTTTTAGCACATTTGATGTACTTTTGTGTTTAAGGAGTTTTCTGAGGTTTGGAATGTCATGTCCTAACAAATCCTAGCTGTTGTGTAGTTGGTAGCGTATCTTCACAGTAACACAACAATAATACCCTCAGTTTATTCAGAACAATTTCTGGAGAGCGTGGGGGAGGGGAGAAGAAGATTTAAATTTTGTGTGAATGAAAGCTGTTCGAGGGCCAAAATAATTTCAATAAAGAGTATTGGTAACGAAAGTAGAAATTGTGTGTGAAATAATACCACTAATGGTCTTTCGTTCCAGATAAATTGGAAGGACCAAGACTAAATAGCTTGTTCCAGAAAGAAGCAGATAATTGTTCCCAGTAAAATTGTAAAATTTGTAAATGTATTTCTCTTAGTTTTAGCCTAGCTTTAGATATTTTTGTAAAGTCTGAACAAGAAAAGTTTATTGAGAAAATTCATTCAAGAAAGCAGAATTTCTAGAAGTTTGAACTTTGATATTAAAGACTTTTTGTAGAATTTACACTCTTAAACAAGGTCGTTTTGAAACCTTATTCATCGAGTAGTTAAATTCTGGTGGGGAATGATATGAGGTTTATCCTAATTTTATATCAGTTACTTTAAGTTTGTTACACTTTCCTGTCTCCCCTAATTTCAACTTACAGTTTCCTACCAGAATGTATTTTCAGAAACGCATTTAATGCAAATGAGTAAGAGTAGTATTTAAGTCGATGTTTCACTGACTTTGTTAGAGAACTAGAGTTTTTGACTAGCGCGCGTTTGCCTTTAGGCTACGTCTCTCTCCAAGCTATTACTACGCTCCGCCGTACTTCAAGCCCGTGATAGCTTCGCTTACGTAATTTAGATTTATGGGCCAACTACTTAGAATCCTGATAGTTTCGGCTATATTAGTTAAGCATTAGTTAAGCTTTGATTTTTATTAATTTGAGTTCAAGCTCAAGTGGCTCTTCTTTGGTAAACGCTCTGAGATAGGAGCCGACAGTGTTTATCATTATTTTGAGAAATAAAGGGTAATTAACCCTTCTTGAGTCTTACGTCTCTGTTCACACAATCAAGCGATTATTCGTTTATCGGTGTAAAAGGGTTCCTACATTTAACTGTTAAATAAAAGGGTGGAACCCCAAAAGTTATAAGCTTTCTTTTAAAATCGAAATCAAACACGCATTTCCTTTCTATAGTTTATAAGCACTTGGTTAACACAAGTTCAACTTACCTAAATTCTTCATAAAAACTAAGATTACATTGTGCATTGCATACTGATCATTCAAGAAAATTTTGAGAAGTCTTGCATAATGCAGATAAATGTAGACCAAAGGGAATTTCATACGGTCTCTGTTCTCATTGGATTCAGCTACAGAATTTTCAGGACTTTTAACAAGTCTAAACTTTTCTTAAATTTCTGTTTCACAAACTATATTTTTCATTTTAATAAATTTGTCTGTTCAGTTTGCAATTCTGAACATGTGCCCAATAATGAAAATGAGTTTTAAGCACATCAATGTATTGGATATGGATGCAGTTTTGTACAGAGGGTGCTGTTTAGACAGCTTGATTAAATATCTCTTGAACAGCTGGTCGAAAGTCCATGTTTTCCGTTTAAAAAAATCAATCAAATAAGATAAGATTACGTCAAATTAGGTCACGTAGCAACTTTTAATGAAATGTACGAAATGTAAATTTTAATTTTTATATTTACATTTATTTGCCTTTACAAAGCAAGTTCAAAGTTGATATTCTATTTTCCCGGCAGTGTGTTGAAGGAACTTGCGCAACCTACATTATTGGCCTAGAAAAACTGTCAAAATTGCGTGGTTTCACCATTTATTCCGATGGAATGGAAAATTGAAATTAATTTCGTAGGCACATAAAAACGCAATTCTCTTAATAATTTTTTTGAGTCTCAACATTCCTGTAATATGAAATCCAAGTGTCTACTTTGAAATTTATTCCTTTATAAAAGTTTCTTGTTTCGTAATTTACATTCAAAAACTCACCTTACGTAGCAGTTAAGAACTATTTATATGTAAGCGCTTTAAGTTTTTAATTAGTGATCGGATAACTTCGATCATATAAAATTGTGTGTTTGTACGTGACTGTTTCGTCTATGAAAAATGTTTTTAGCGTTGACCTCTTTCGCCCATGCCGATGGGTACTTATAAAAATTAAAGTTTTGGGTGTTTTTAACTAAAATGTGTCACGCGACGCAAACGATCGTAATTCTGTCTTATTTGCTTCAATTCTTAAACTTAAAACATTAGTTTACGTCTAGTCTCTGAAGACAGACTTAACTAGGCAGTCTTTTTGATACACATTATATAGCAATTCAGATTTAAAATTAATATGGTTTTAGTAATCTGAATGTTGCAAATGAAGTATACTGGAAACTGATGAGCAAAACACCTTATGAGGTATTTCTCCCGCCTTCTTCGCATGCCTTCATGGTGTAGTGGACAGCACGCTCGACGCGTAATTGAGAGGTCCATAGTTCGATTCCTACTAAAGGCGTTGCTCATTTTTCATGCCTGTTGCTTCGAAATAATCTAATGTCTCTACACTGGCGCCCGAAATAAAATGGTGGTGGGTGATGATTCCCCACCACCGGGATTTGGCGACTGGGTCCCCAAAACCCCAGTCGCCTTTTAAAAGGAGGAGTATATAAGGTATTTTTCCCGCCTTCTTCGCATACCTTCGTGGTGTAGTGGTCAGCACGCTCGACGCGTAACCGAGAAGTCCGTGGTTCGATTCCCTCGAAGGCGATGCTCATATTTCATGACTTTTTCTTCGAAATAACCTAATGTCTCTACAACCTTTCTTAACAAAATAGTATTCCACAAAAGAAGTTAATCAGTGGAGTTTTTAAAATTTTCGACACATCTAAACTCAAAGAAAAAAAAATTTTAAAGAATAAAAAATTCTTGAAATGTATAAAATTCTAGAAAGTCAGCTATTTGAGTATGAAATGTTTTTCTTTCGATGCTATTTCCAGTTGAACATATTTATCTGAAAAAAAATTGCGTTATAAATAATTTTGAATTTAAGCCATTAAATCAGTTTTATTTAATAGACTTTTTTTTTAAGTTTCATTTTAAAGATAATAAAAAAAAATAACCCAGTTGCTTCATGAAGAAGACCAATCTAATAAAAAGTGTATTTTCATAGAGAACCAGCAAAGTTCCTGTTAAATTTGTCAGTTATTTTTGCTCAATTTTCTGCAACGCGATCGCTGTTAAAGAATATACACCAAAAGAAAGAAAAGAGATTTAAAACATTTTGGCGCCTGAGGCGCAATTTGGCGAAGTCCTTGACAAGTTAAAGATTCTCAAGGCTCGTGGTGCAACAGTGGTTCACGAGCACCAGGCTTAGAAGCATAATCTCAAGTGAATGAAAATCATCTCAGGTAAGCTCTATACGGCTTTCTTTCATCTGGATACCCAAATATAGATATTTATGCTATCGCTAAAGAGACTAAAAGTTCATATTGATATTCAGCAAAATGCGCTTAGTTTCGATCTTTAAAGCTCCAATCTTCTGTAAATTTTGAGAAACTGTTAATTTTAGAAAATAAGTGATTGACTTAAAATACAAACATTCTTGTACCTTAGAGGAAGAAAAAGAACATTTCATTTGAAAAATTAAACAAAAGGAATTTATTAATTTATTACATTATATATGTATTTATTTTAAAAATATAATGTTCAGAGTTGTTCCTAAATTTATGTCTTACGTTTTGAAGATTAATTTAAGTTTTAATATTTAAGCAATTTTTCTAATTCAAAATTTTCTTGTATTTTTGATTTTTTAAATATCGATGAAATTAAATGGCTATGCATCTCGTGGGAAAGAAAAACAAAATATATTGCATTTATTTGCTACATAAAATAAGGTTTCTAATTTCTTCATTTTAGAAGAGCTATTAATTAGATTCTTGACAGATATTAGGCATATTTAGGTTATCATTGAGGAATGCTTTACAGATATCACGCGGAAGGAAAATTACAGTTGGTTAGTTGAAAATTGGAAAAGTAGATATTTAGTAGATTTGAATCATATTCAGAAAGTTGCCGAATTTTCTTATTTGGTATTTTTACATTAAACATGAAGATTCGACTAAATTTTTAACTAATATTACAATTATTTAATAATAACTTAAATTATTTCCTTTACTGTAAATTAAAATTCAGAATGGCCTTGATTCGTTTATTTATGATACAATTTGCTTTATTTTACTGCATTGCATTTTAACAAAATATCGCCTTTTCTAATTATCTTAATAGATCCAATCATTTACTTGAATTTAAAGAAATTGAGCTATGATTCACATCAACAGCTAATACATTCAAAGGCTGAGAACTATAAAACAATTTAAAGCATTCCTAACGTTTAAATAAAAGAGGCTTTAAAAAGTATCCAGAGTAGTCATAATAACGAAAACAAGTGACGTAAGTTTTAAAGATAAAAATTTTATAGAGGTTATTTTTTTATGTAGTCTCAAAGTAGGCAAAAACTGCATTTATTTCGGAGAAAATATAATTTCATTGTTTTCAATTTTTATTGTTGCTATTTAAGATATATTTCTTATAAACCAATCCAAAATTCATCTTGCCGCAGGAGCATGACCCGTGGAGACTCTCGACATTGACAAAGAGACTAGAATAATTTTACATAGACGCTTCAATTTGCTTTGAATGTCGGATAAAGAGGAGTTCCAAGCTGAAAATAAAAATTTAAAAAAATGCTACTGCATTTAAAATGTCTTTTGTTATGTTTCGCGGCTTTGAATAGTAATCAACTACAGCTCTAAAGAAAGAATTAATTTGTTTCATTTTTAATTTTTGAAATACTTTCGTATATAACGTTATGTATACCACAATATCCTAATAATTTATGTTTGCATTGATGCATGAGCTTCTTGCAAGCCAAAAAATTTAGGATTTTGTACAGTGTCTCTGGATTCTCCAGAAATATCTCTATGAGTTATTTTCTAGGTTTGGTTTGGTTTATTTGATTGCGGCAAAGCATTCCAGCGCTATCTGCCTAAGGGAAGAGATGCCTTTGTGGAAGACTTTCTAAGAAAAATTGGTTCGTATACACGTTACACATGGGGAAAACCACGAAAACGCCCATGCGCCAATACGGAATTCGAACCTCAGACTGAATGATCAGTTTCAGCGACTTTACCGTTCGGACGCTAGTGAACGAGTTCTTTTCTAGAGTCATTTACTAACCTCTGTCTTTGAGAAGAGAGACTAAAATGTGCATTGCAGTTAGGAACTGTATTACGTCCACTTCCATTATGAACTGCTATGCTGTTTGATTTGTAAAGTAGCTGTTTCATGGCAATCAAGCTCATTAATTCCAGTCATAAAATGTTTAATGAAGGAATGCAGATATATCTTTAGTTTTATAAGCTAATGGGGAGTCTCTGAAGAATCCAAATATATTTGTTTTTGTAATTATAACATAATTAAAACACACACTATTTTGCTTGTACTTGATATAAAAAATTTGAAGAAGAATTTAATTTTTTTTAAAGAAATTGACTCAAATTGGATTAAACTGTGAGAATATTTTATAAAGCAAAACTGAAGCGAAGTACATTTGTTAACAGCTTCGATAAACTGTATTTTTTGCTTGAAAGACACACCCTTAAAGTTTGGTGTATTTATGCTGCAGAGATTTTAGAAATTTTTCAGAAAGAGAAACCTGAAATATCAACTGCACCCTCACTAGAATTCCAACTACGGGGGGGGGGAGAGATTTTCCAATGTTAGCTGGACGTGTTACCACTCGATACGAAAGCACACACAAGGGCATAGGTTAATTCTTTATAACATTGTATACACTCATAAAAACCTTGATGTGAAATTCATGGATTGAAAAGAAAATGAATCATAAATATGTTAACCACTGAAAGAAACTTAACGAAATGAATGTTTCCTATTATATGGAGTGACTAATAAATGCAATATGAAAGAACTTAGCATTAGAAAAAGTGATTTTGTAAAGACTGAAAATAAATTGGTAAATGAAGATCACTCTAACCAACCGAGTGATTTCGAGTTCTCAAAATGTCTATTAGAAAAAAATTGAAGGAGGTAAAAATCTTTCGTTCCTAAATTGAGTGTAATAAAAGAAATAGTCTATACATTACTGTTAGATAGATCTTTGTGATTTATTAGGATATAAATCGTATGGAATACGTATAAACACAATCTAGAAGGCAAATTTGAACTTTCTTCTCTTCGAAATGTCTTATTTTCTCAAAAATCGTTAAGAAATGTTGAATCATCGAAAAGACTGTATCATTTAATCATAATAAAACGCACTAAGGTACCTGCCTAAGGGAAGCGAGTTTTTCTGGAAAGACTTTCCAAGGGAACATGGCTTGTAAGAAATTGAAAATAAGGCTGGAAACATTCCAAAAGAAACTGCCTTGAAAAATAAGCGATTAACTACAACTAATGTGCAAGTGATTAGAATTATGTCTGATTATTTTATCCAGAACAGAACGCCATTCGAGTACTTGTACCGATTTGCGTGAATTTATGTACCTGTATTACATGATATGTTTCATATCAACAAATAAAAGTATACTATGAAACGTCAAAGGCTATTAAGTTGTCAGCTAAGTTGTTGTTTGAGAACAATCGAAAAGTTTTAGATTGTGTAAATTAAATAAACTTTTTACCTGTTACATATATTTTTCTACTGGATTAATTGCATGTGGATTCTTCGTTGAACTAGAATTACCTGAAGTGTTTGAAGCTCGTTTTTCTGGGCACAGTTTCCTGAATTAAAATGAAGATGTGTCGTATCTATACTAGAGATTTAATCGTAAATTAATGGTGGAAATATTACTTTTAAACTACGATCAGATATTATCTGAACGTAACAGTGGATTTTTCTTTTAATTTTCCTACTTTCAAGAGCTAGCATTAATGAGTAAAAAAGCCATACTTCAATAAAATAAGCTGACAGTCCGTTAAAGCTTGGTGGATTACTTCGAAAGATAAATTTATACAATTTTAATTTTAATTTGGGATTAGACTTATTTGCAAGAATTTTTCAGAAACTAAATAAGTTAAATGGAAGTTCATTAGTAATATACAGTTTATGTAAATATATATGCGAAATAAAAAGTTAGTAAAAGTTTTTAAGCCGCCTTCTACGTTTTCACTGGAAGTCAGAAAACGGTGCAGTCTTTGTTTCCTTACATATAAGTTACCGGCAAAGTATGAAATGCCGGCATTCTATACAATGCTTGAATGCCGGACGATTTTAAGCGAAGTATGAAATATGAGATTTATTACATACTTTTCCTAGGCATTGTATATAATACATAGGCATGTAGAATGACAAATGCTTTTTAAGCAAAGTATGTAAAAACATTTATGATAAGGCTGTTATTTTAAAAGACGTTCATTCCTCAAGACTACAAATGTTATTTTGAAAAATTAATGGAAGAGTGTCATTAAAAAACTGTTATTCGAAATGTGTAAAAAAAAGATAGTGAGATGAACTTGATACAACATAATAAATTTGTGTTTTCTATCTGGCTGAGACTAGGAATCAGTAAGATCTACCTGAAACAGAAATTAAATTCAGAAACAGTCATAACTTTCACAACAATGCCCTTTTTAATATTTTTTTGTTTTTTCTGGCAGGGCTCACAAAGGTGGTTGTATAGTGTATGTAATATCATTACGTGTAACGTTTTCGTATTTAGTTGAAAGTTCTTCCAACATTCCGTGTTCAGTATTCAAATGAGTTTTCATGAAGTACGGAAAATAACCCAGCGTCCATGACATAATAAACAGTACTGACGCTTTCTTTAACAGGATAGATGAACGTAATTTTGTTTTCCACAAACATCACATCCTAGCGATTCAGCAGCCAGTAGGCCTGTAGTTCCTTCTTAGTAATCATGGCCCTTTACATCATTTATTAACTTCTGATAAGTAGTTTGGTTCTTCGAAACGAATCGGAGATGTATTTCATACTTTGCCGGTTTGTCATTCGGAATTTTATAGAATGCCTGGGAAATGTGTGAAATATGAATAGTTTCATACATTGCCGGCTACATTTAGGCATTATATACAGTGCCTAGGCATTCTATAGAATGCTGAATTTCAATTTTTGCGGTAACATATGTTTTGATAGGCATGTGTTTCCAATAACACGTTATCTTGAGAAAAAGAATTTTATGAAGTTAGTTTCATCAATGTAGCTATGGTGGTTCAATAAATATTCAATCTAAATTTTTATAGAATCATTTAGAGAAAATGTTTAACGCTTGAAAGGAATGCCTGTGCTTTAGTACGTTAAGTATAAAAAAATTACATAGTTGTAAAATGTAGCTGATTGCAAAGACGAGCGTTTTGCAAAAATGATGACAGTTGCCTTTGTCCTATTTTGCCGTGCATAGAACCAGGACACTTAGACTGAAACGGCTCCGTACTTGGATGAACATATCTTTCAATGAAAAGAAAACTTGACATTTGTTCTGCAGCCCATACTGAATATCACACTGGTAAACACTAAGAATAAGTACAAATAATGCTGTGGAAATTTTTAGAGAGGATGCACAATGATCTTATGTTAATTAACCAACTATTTCGACTTAAAACTTTTTTGTAACTTTTTTTCCCATAGTTCCTCACCAGAATGCGAATCAGTTAGAGTATTTAAGTCGAGAGGTTTGAATGTTTTACTGTTAGAGCTTTTGGTAGCCTCATTTGTATTTTACGTCATCGCCAGCTATGCCAAAGATTATTTCAGTTTTAGTCATTTTGCTAGCTGATGTTAAAATCTGAAATATTTGAGCCAGCTTAAGTCGACCACTTTAAGTAGTCTTCGACTACGTTATTTGAAAATGAATTTCAAGTTATGTTCTTTTAAATACCTGGAAGTGGTGGAGTTTTGTTTGTACGTATAAGTAGTGCCTTTTGTTTAATTTAAAGGTTTAATAAAAAGTTTATTTTAACCTCTGCAGTACTTTGTCATCCTAATTCAGCCTGGAGCGATAATTCGCTCGTCAGTCTACTGGTGTCTGAAGAACATAAATAAAACGCGACAGACATTAAGTAAACCGTTACAGATGTTCCTATTTATTCTTCTCATTTACATGGTAGCAGTTTCGAAATTTCAAACTTAAGTACTCCTCATCTCTTTATGTTATAGATTGTTATAGATTGCTATTATCAGCGAGTTCCTTATTTGAATTATTGAAATTTTCAATTTTTGTCAGTTTTACTATGCATTAAACTTGATAGTTCGTATAACTGTTATATTTCCGGCTGTTTTAAACTTATATCCTCTTTTCGGATGAAATTTATTTCTTACACTTATCTCGATCTGTATCTGTTTTCAAAAAAGTATGAAACGAATCTAATATGTTTAAACACCTTTTCATTCTGTCATTAATTTCTAAACTTACTTTATCATAAATGATATTAAAAGCATTAATTTAATTAAATTTTCTTTCCTAGATGATACTATAAGCTCATCATTAGATAGTAAACGCTGGTTAGAGACTTTTTATCCGCTTTTTTTTTTTACTCTATTCATGTCATTTGAAAATTTGGTCTCATTTATTTACAAATCCGCTTCTTCATTTAAAGCAGAAAAACTATTTCGTACATGTTTAAAAAATTACAAGATTCATATATTAGATATCTGGAAATCCATATGGCAAATTTGCAAGTAATATTTATAAGGTTATACTTGGTTTAGTACTGCTAATTTAATCCTGTAACCGTAACAGATGCAATTAAGTCAGTTTAAAGCATCGGCTGCGAGAGAAGCAAAGCCGAGATACATTACGTCTGCTAGAGCTGGCAGAAACTAAGCACGCTACGCTAGTGATAAGAATCTTTCTCTCAAGATCCAAAAATCTCAGCTCAAATACTCAAACAACTAACTTGCATTCAGGTAAGGCATATATAAAGAAATTAAAGCATAGATCCAAATCATAATAACTGGATAGTTTAAAATAATAACCTTTCACATTAGGTATTTAGAGGTCCATATCGGAATCTTGCAGAAATTTACTAGTAACATTTACTCCCTGTAAAATTTTGTCCCACGAAACTGTTAAAATTATAGCTTCTAAGCTGTCAAAACTTTCAATCAAGAAGAGCTCTCATTTAGAGATTACTTTTCATGAGCAGACATTTTAATAATTCAAGTTTCTCTAAATTAACTATTCAAAGTCAGCATAGCTTTAATGATTGTAGATTACCTCATTTCACCGAGTCTATTAACTGATAAATTCTCCCCCTCCCTAAATTATAATTACCTATAATCTGTCTATTCTGTCCAGTGGTTGAGCGGTAAAGTCGCTGAACACTAGTCGTTCGGTTCGAGGTTCAACGGGTCGGCTGCATGGGCGCTTTCGTGGTTTTCCCCATGTGTAACGTGTGTAAGAACTAGTTTCCCTTAGAAAGTCCTCCACGAAGGCATCTCTCCCCTTAGGCAGATAGCCCTTGAAGCTTTGCGATAATTACATGAACCAAACCAAACTCTCCTTTTTGAAAATTAAAACTTATTATATGCATTTTAAAACAGCAAAAACTTTGGGCTACTTCCTGACATGACCTCGCGGCGTAGCTGCCAATTAAATTTATTGTGTATGATGTGCAGATCATGGTAAATATGCTTTTCGAAATTAGCTTGTAAACTGCATAGTTATTTTAAATACTAAGAGAGGTATTAAGACTGTGTCCTCTGCACATTTTACTTCTAAAGAAATATATATTTTTTAATTCAACCCTTTTCAAATAATGGGAATTATCTTGTGTAATACTTCTAAATTCAATAAATATTTCTCTATTGTCAGAGCGTGCATAACGTAACAGCTAGTTGGTCATTATGAGCAACATCTGGTATTTAATCGCGGATTATTGTAAAAGGAGCGACTTAAATTTCTGCCTTTAATATTTTTCTTTTTTTGTAATTGCTACTAACACTGCAAATTCATTCCAAATTTA
Organism: Stegodyphus mimosarum; assembly: GCA_000611955.2. NCBI lineage: Eukaryota > Metazoa > Arthropoda > Arachnida > Araneae > Eresidae > Stegodyphus > Stegodyphus mimosarum. The sequence continues at coordinate 55,372 of KK114339.1, read as the reverse complement.
ATAAGAAAGATAGTTTAATCTGCCACAGCCACAAATAGTGTATCTTAATGTGATGCTCCCAATAAAGAGCATCAAATTCATTTACATAATATAAACACGATAAATAACTTCCGCAAAAATTAGAGAAAAAATAGCATTTGTATTGTCTCTAAATGCTGGTCCTAGTTTAAACTGTTAATTAATGGTAGCTATTACTCCTTTTAATGCCTCTGTTAAACGTTTTTTTCCCCTTTCTTTTTCTGTCTTTCTATCTGTTTTAGTCCGTTTATTGTTTCATCAATTCAGAATCAGTTCCATTAATTACAGAATTACGTTTCCTTTTGCGGTACGTGCGAATCACTTGTATATGCTCAAAAGAGGAGTAATGACTGGAGGAACAAAACAAAGGACTAGTGTTATACATAGTTCACCTGTCATTAAAATTCTCTTAATAATAAATATTTGTATCTGTTTACGCAACAACAAGCGGTCGCTGTTCAATAATCTTTTTACGAATAGATCAATAATCTGCTTTGCTAGTTTCTCCTCATCCCATTCCTTGTTTTGCAATAAAAATGTGATTCATTTTAATTTCTGATATATATAGCCTCTTGCTTTTTATATATTCGTTCTTCTTCCTTAATTTTATCAGCTCAAGCATATTTATTAAAATATGGTCGATGAGGTTTTTACTAACAATAATTGATTACACTGCTATATCGTTAAGAGAGATAATTTACTTGCTAGACTCCCATATAAAGTTTTCTTCGGAACACTTGTAATAATTTGTTTCATTCACTTCTTTCACTTTCTCTATCTTTCCGCATTATTTTGTTCTTCATTTCAGTTTTATCTTTTCTTAATAATGAATCCAATGGTTAACTTACATATGGAGAAGTGTGAAGTACAGCTTCACTTCTGCGAAATTCTTCATTCTTCATTTTCAAAGAAATAAATAAGAAGGATAAATTTTTCCCATTCTGAAAATTTAGCTGTTTTTCTCTTTGTCCTTTTCTTTTTACTGGCTCCGAATTCAAATTCTTTTTCCTCTACTATGAGTATTTTACTATCGAAAGCAGAACAAATATCTATTAAAGCAAAAATAAGCGTATGAATAAATAAAATAAATAATTACATACGAAAGCTAAGGCTTTGTCAAACCCTATTAGGTAAACGATACAATCTTACACTGCTTTACAAATGATAGCCGACAACAGTAACTAAACTATCAATTTAATATCAATCACGTATTTTGTTTCATCTACGTCGGAATAGCACTTAAAGACTTTGATTAGTTACGCGGTGCGATGAAACTTAGAGGGAGGTGAAATTCAAGACTCAAAAGATAAGCTTAAAAAATTTCACCGCTCTATTTCTAATCTCATACTTCTGACATTATGATGTAAAATATGCAGTTTTCGGAAAGAAGCGCCGCCCCAATAAATAAAAATAAAAATAAAATATAATAATAATAAAAAAAGGCTCTCTCTCTCTCTTCTTCTTTTTTTTTTTTTTTTTTTTTTTTTTTTTTTCTTATTAGTGAATAATTGTCTGTTAATGGTACGTTCACGTTCAGGAATTTTATGGAGTACCGTAGCTCTTGCACGTTTTGTATTCCAAGGAAAGAATATTGACTCTAAATAGAGAAGGGAGGCCTAAGAAATTTTTCAGTGGTTTTTATTTTTTTTTACTATAGTTAAATATTTAGAAATAAGTACTTTATTTTTCAGCTACGCTAAACTGCTTTACTGCTTTTTTTTGGAATGGATTCTAAACGTGGCCCTTTGACTAAAACATTTCCGTTAGATAGCGTTCAGATAACATGTGTAATATATTCCGTTCTACGTAAAGGTTGTTAAAAGCTCAGATCAGCATATGGGATTAGTAAAGTATTCACCGAGTTCGGAACAGTGAATGAAATGTATGGTGCACGTAAATGATGGCACTGCCGCTACCACATGCGACTAGTGTGCAGTTAGCCTAATTCATTCTTTTGTCTGAGGAAGAAAATTAGCAAAATCGTTAGCAGCTGAGAGGATGCAGTTTTAGTTTAATGCATATGATCAAATGCGACGGGCAACATACATGTAATGCACATGATCAAATGCGATGTAATGTAAGGCAAACATCTTGCTAATCTCCTTATAATTGTCAGTCTGCTGCAAGACGATACACTTCTATTTGTTGTCGGGGATGTGAAACAGATATTGGACTCCTTTAAATGAGAGAATCTGTCTCACATTTCAGATTTCAGATCACACGTTATGAGATTCTCAATTTTCGGTCAGCTCAAAAGGTTACTGAGAGGGCAACTTCTCCAGAGCACATGCGGCCCATTCTTCAAAATAGAGTGAACATAACGGGCTTATAGTTTTCGAACAGAAAACTTGTAGAGACATTAGGTGTTTTTGACAGCAGGATTTTTGAAAAATGAGCAAAGCCTTTCCCGGGAATTGACCCACGGGCCTCTCGGTTACGCGTCAAGCGTGCTGACTACTACACCACGAAGGCATGTAAAGAAGGCGGGAGAAATACCTTATATAATCCCCCTTTTATGGGACGACTGGGGTTTTGAGGACCCATTCGCTAAATCCCGGAGATGGAGAATCATCATCCACCACCTTTTTAGTTCGGGCGCTAGTGTAGAGATATTAGGTATTTTTGAAAGCAGGATTTTTTGAAAAATGAGCAACGTCTTCGCCGGGAATCGAATCACGGACCTCTCGGTTACACGTCGAGCGTGCTGACCGCTACACCACGAAGGCATCCAAAGAAGGCGGGAGAAATACCTTACAAACTTTCTTATCATCTGTTACAATAATAGATGGCAAACTCATATGTGAAACTATAGATATATGTGATAAACATATATAAAACTACAGATCTTAGATCTTAGAAGTACTTAAATAATAGAATGAAATAGGAACAAACTTGCAATTTAATCATCTAATATTTTTTTTTCATTGGATAATCCATTGCATATAACTAATTATGTCCGAAAATCTCTGTCCATTAGTAAATGCAAGGTAAACTTTCAAACTGGGTGCTTCAAATGAATGTTTCATGCATAGCTTGCCGATAGCAGCATCTGGCAAGTTTCAGCCATATCTGCCAAGTTTATATTTCACTAATGCCGCCCAACCGGTAAAGTGGTTAGCGTCACTTACTGCCGTGCCGAAGGGCATGGGTTCGAATCCCGGAGAAGGCATGGATGCTTGCAAATGTATAGTGTCGGTGCGGCAGGGCGACACTTTAAATGTGCGGCCAGCCGAAAGTTCTCTTCTGTGGTTTGGTGGAAGGGAAGAGGGGTAGGAGACCCTAGGACCCCCCTGGCCCCCCCCCCCCCCGAGGTGCTCTCCATCAAAATTGGCAGCCAAATCGCACAGTCACCTGTATGGTGCTCAAGGCTGTTGCCAACGACAGGCATAATCTTGCGCTCCTTGCCACGAGGAATTTCGTGGACTTGGGCTGACTCTACGTCAGACAAGCGAGTATAAACAACATCTTTCACTAATGATCTGATCATTACTGCTTCGTTTATATTTCTTTTGCCTTAAATGAATATGCATAACATTAATTTGCCTTAGCTTTACAAAATTTAATAACAATATGCATAGCATAAGATTCGACGTAATTAATTTATCATACCTTTGCAAAATTTAATAACAGTACTTTCAGGGTATTTGCAGCGTGATTAATTCAAGTCTAAGTTTAAAAAAAGTATTATTAATTAATTGTGTTAATTGTAAAGTATTATTAATAATTGGATTATATTACATTAAGAAATAGATTTTTGGGCTGTAGTTTCATATTAATTAAGACTTATAGTTAACAACTTATTATTTATGTGCGTAATTAAATGATCGTTACTGAATTCTCAGAGATAATTTTAAAACTATGCTGTGAGATTTCGGATAACTTAATCACTGCTTTTTATGGGACGTTCACATACTTTCCCAGCCTTTTTTCCCTTTCACGTATCAAAGAAATGAGAATTATTTTAATTATAAGCGTTTTAGTTTTTCATTTATAAAACAGTTGTTTAGTTTGTAATGGGAATTAATTCTACTTTTATGTCATGATGAAATGTTTCCAAACTATTCCGCTTACCTTCCTTTCATTAGAAAATATTTCTTGAAGGTCACATAGAAACCGGTTCGTCTTATGTAATCTTCTGTTTTGCTATAATATTCTTATTAAAATATCCAGTACTTGATAAGGCAAAAAAAGGATTATTAATGAATGCAATATGTATCCTTCTTACTGAAGTGATATAATTAAGTGGAAGGGAGTTTGTTTGCTAGCTTTACAAATTTTTAAAAAGTAACAGTTTCTGACTCGGCGCTGTTAAAAGATCAAACAATTGATAAAAACGTAATTATTGCACAGTTTACTGAAAAAAGTTAGAAAATTTATGTACATTTTCAAGCACATAAATTCAAAAACTTAACCTTAAAAAAAGAAAAAGAAAAAAAAAACAGTTATTTATAAATGTATTTATGATAGGGCATTTTTGATATTCAGTATTTTGTAAAAACTCATAACTCGCTGCTTCTAAGCACCCACACGTCCAACTACATGTAGATGTATGGGTCATTCAATTTCCGAAATTAATCTTTCAAGTTATTCTCTCTCTCTATGTATATATATAAGTGATGACCTACTTATCGTTAGCAGCATAGGCCATGTGAGAGTGGAAGGGAGAACAGAACATTTTTACATTTTTTTAAAGCATATATATGTAAAAAAGTAGTATCAAAAAATTTAAAAACGAATGCCCAAGCTAGTCAAAAATAGCGCTTTTAGCTGCTGATTTTTAAAATTTGACATAAAGAAAGGAAGTTTGAAACATAGTAAAAGTAGGAAAAAAATATTTGTAGTATCCTATTAAAATTCCTGAAACACTATGCAATAGGAGTGATAAAACAAATTGAAAAATATTGATTATATAAACCTATCCATACTACAGAAAAAGTGAAAAATGTGCACAAGAAATATTGTTAATCTTTTCTGTTCAAATTGATATATGTATATATATTCATATATATATGATATTTTCAATGTTTTCCATATTGTTCAATGTTTGCTTGTACTACCTTAGGGTGAGACTTTATTCGAGATTCTAAATGATTAGGACCTTAACAAGATAATTAGATGTAAACGTCCATATTAAACTGCACTTTCCCCTATTTAAAAAAAAAACATTTTGTTTAAAAATATAAATATACGTATTTTAGGCGTACAAATATGTTTCAAAGCTTCTGTCACGTGATGTATTAACGATAAATAGGTCGTAACTTAATTAAATATTAGCAGACGAAATTCACTTATTTATTTGTTGTTATTCTGAGAGCCATAGCATTTATTATAGCTAAATTTTACACGGTAACTTCAATAAACATGAATTAGTGTTATAGATTAAGTATTTTACTTTTGCACCCCATGTGTTAAGATTATATGAAAGTAAATTCAAACAAATATTTCAATCGAAATACTGATTTCTTTTCGACCGTTTCTTTGAAACAATGAATCAGATAAGAAGATAAAAAATTTCAAGAAATAAGAAGGTTTGAGAAACGTAAGCATTTTCTAAAATGCGTACTATTTCTAGTCACTCATCTTATATAGATTGGATTTTAGAGTATAATTTTAGACCGAGTTGTGAAAGCTATAAAAATAAAGACATGAAAGAATCGAATAGAATAGATAATAAAATAAATAGATTTTCTAATTAAATAGAAAGAATCGAGGAAATTTATCAAAAACATTTAGGGTTTTTATTTCATAATATTAAAGTAAGCAGTATTAAATCGTATAAATCAAGGCAGCTCTCATTTTATTCAGTTAAACCAAAAAGGAAAGGCTAATAAATTTATTTATGAATTCAAAATGACTAGCTAATAATATGTGTTTTAAGTAAGAATGTATGTTATTGTACAAATTTTGTACTGGCAATATAGAAAATGTGTTAGCATTTTTAAAAGTGCAGAATGTTACATAATTGCAATACTAAGTCTTAATATTATTTCATATTATGGAATATGGAAATGGGGACATTCTTTTTGTCTTTGCGTTATATTAAATATAAGGGGAGACACAGAAATAATGAAAATGTATAATTTTAAAGCACTTAATTTTTCGCACCTACACAGGTTAATAAAAATGATTTTTAATGATTAAATATTTCTGATTGGTTTATTCATTATTGGTTGGTTTTGCAGTGAAGTGATTGAATCAGTCAAATCTTATTGAACTGAGAAATTTATGACCTTCAATATTCATTTTATAAGATGCCATCTGAAAAGATCCTTTAGAAATTATTTTAACAGAAGCAAGTAACCTCTACCTTCTCCTGCTCCATTATAAAACTGGCTTTTCCGCAGGGTTTTTCAGTTTCATGTAAAAGAGCCATACGTCATTTCTCTGTGTACCTATAAATTAGGTACGGATTTGAATTCAGTCAGTCGAATTCTGTCTGTATTCTCATCTGTTATAAATGCTGATGGTCCTCGCATGTTCTTCTGTAATTTATTAAACAAACGAACAAACTTATCTATTAGGAACAAGACAATACTTGTCCAAAGCAATCTATCTATTAGGAACAACTAATATATCTATTAGGAACAAGACAATACTGCCTTAAATTAGCATAACTTTAATGTAACCAAGCGATATTCCAGAGATTCATTTCAATTAATGGTTAAATTCAAAATTATTCTTCGCATAATTATCTATTTAACTAAAATTTATTTAAGTAATATTAAATTACTATTTACTACCTTTAAGCAATGTGTAGGTTTTCACTTAATCAGGTAATGCTTATTAGCGCCAAAACTCTAACAGACGTGAAGAGAATTATGGCTATGTCTGAAACAACGACAAAGTCGTGAGAGGGTTAAAAATAATTTTTTTAATTAATAGAATTTGGGACACAAAGGGACTCTCTCGTGGTACAATAAAAGCCGCAACTCATTATGCAGCTAAATAGAATAACCATAGTTAAGTTAAACGTTGAACAGTAGTCAAAGACTACATAGCTAATTAGAAGCTGGCTCACTACTCTACCAGAGCGGCAGAATTTTAGTGTCGGCAGCAGTAGAACGCAAAGCCGAACAATTACAATTATCAGAGCTGGCAAGGAACTAATGAAGGTTAATAAAATAATAATTAAAAAGGTTAAACTGGTTTAATTAAAAAGTTAAAAATAACTTTTTAATTAAGTAGAATTGAGGACAGAAAGGGACTCTCTCGTGCTACAGTATAAGCCACAACTCGAGATGTTGCAACTAAATAGAACAATCAGATTTAAGTTAGACATGGAAAAGTAGTCATAGATTACATAATTAATTACTATACAAGGAGCTGGCTCACTACTCTATCGGAGCAGCAGAATTTCAGTGTCTGCAGCGATAGAACGCAAAGCCGAACAATTATCAGAGCTGGAAGGGAACTAATAAAGGAGCGCGCACGCGATACCAAAAGCACTCTTTGGCTTAAAATTCTAAAACCTTAATTTAAATACTGATCACTTTTTCATATTCTGATGAGGAATACGGAAAGGAGAAGTTATAGTAAAGACCGAAATTATAAATTATAAATAACTGGCTAATTGACATAAAATTCTCTGCAAATTTATTAAAAATATTAATCAGTAATTGAATTCTACATAAATAAATAAATTTTATTTGAGAATTAGTTGAATTAGAAAAATTATTTATTTCAGTAACAACAAAATCTTAGTTTTAAGCTTAAGTATGCATGTATTACTGGCAATGTAGAAAGCAGGCTTTAAAAATAACGCCCAGAAAATGTATATAACACTTGATGCTTTTAGGTAATACATGAAATTTCTATTTTATTTTAATGGGAAATATAATTTCCGTAAGCATTACATACTGTATTTAAGCATTATTACAGAATCATAAGCTTAATATACCGTGATTCTTTCCCGTATGCTACAATTTGCTTCAGCAATCTCATAAAATATAATATAGGCCAACGACTGCTGCGAAAACCTAGATTTCTATTTTGCTACTGCAGAATCCAAGACAACCAGGGCCCTCAACACATCAAAAATACACTGGTTATCATAAATTAAGGAAAAATAACAAAAATAGCGATAACTCCCTTAAAAATAAGCCAAACCGTGTAAAATTTGAATATGTTGCCAAGTAAAAGTAGCTGAGTAAAACTGCAATATGCAAATTAGTGGCGCTGTATTCGGAATACGTCATCTGCGAGGAGCATAAAAGTTCATGTTTGAGAGCAAGCCCACATATTTCACTGTGATAGTGACATCAGAAATCTGAGACAGCCAATTCGAAACAATGACCTCCAGGCATCATTTGCCTGCAGAACTACGATGGAGAGCCATTGGGACACTAGAGGCAGGACAAAGTCAAACAGAAGTGGCCAGATGGATAAATCTGGCCACAGAAGGAAATCTGTGGTTCATAGACTTTGGAGACAATTTCAAACCACAGATTCGGCATCTAGGAGGTCCAGCCAAGGACGGCTAACTGCTACGACGAGCGCCGATGACCGATATTTGATATTATGTGCACGCAGGAATAGAACCACTACTCCAACTCTTCTTAGATCCTCCCTTGCTGCAGCCACCGGAAAGTTGGTGTCAACGTCAACTGCGCGTAGAAGGCTTCACGAAGGTGGTCTGTATGCGAGGCGACTAGCCATTTACGTGCCGCTCGCGTCACGCCACAGGAGGGATCGCTTGCAGTGGACATGACAGCATGTCCACTGGACGCCTGATCAATGGAGGGCTGTTCTCTTTACGGATGAGTCCAGGCTTAGTCCAGAAAGCGATAGTAGGCGTTATTTGATATGGAGAGCACCTGGAACCCGTTATCATCCGTCAAACGTCCGTGAAAGAGATGTATACGGAAGAGGCGGTGTCTGTGTTTAAGGTGGCATCTCTTTGGGTGGACGCTCAGACTTCCATGTCTTTCTAAGGGGAACCGTGAATGCTCAGGTTTATAGAGATGACATTATTGATGCTTATGTGCGCCCATATGCCGGGGCAAGAGGTGATGCTTCCTTGTTACAGGACGACAACGCAAGACTACACAGGGCTCACATCGTAGATGATTATCTTCAACAGGAAACAATTATGCGCATGGAGTGGCCAGCTCGATCCCCGGACTTGACTCCTATCGAGCATGTTTGGGATGCTTTAGGGAGACGTCTAGCTGCTCTCAGTCCGCCCCTTTAGACCCTTGCCGCGCTTGCAACTGCTTTGCAAGAGCAATGGCTCTCGCTTCCTATGGAACTGGTAGACCGCATAATTGAAAGCATCACACATCGCTGTATGTGCTGAATTGCTTCTAAAGGCGATCATATTCGATCATATTGAAGGTACTTTTCCTACAGCAAACTGACACCTTCGATTTGTTCATGTGCTAATTTCTATAGTACCATAATAAGTCTGGTCATTTCTTTTTATATTATTTGATACCTTACTATGTGTTGTATATTGTGGGTAAGTTTCATAAAATTCTACTTGTAACTTTTTCAGTAATCCTGATTTTTGTGATTTTTTCTTGATTTATGATAACCAGTGTATAATGACGGCGGTCCACATTACCGCTATGTGAACAAGAGGGAACCGGGATGTATAGTTAATGACATTTCATACCAGCGCGCCAATTGCTGGGTCCGTATGAAGATGGAGAATGCAAGCTAGTAACTTCCGTTTTCCTCGGTGTTGCATTAGGATACGTCCATCATGGTGGTGTACGCAGCACCGGGATTCCTCTGAAGATGACGTGGTGACACTCCTGTGCCCAATGTTGTCATTCATTGCACAACTAAAGGCGCACCTGTCTCTGCTGCAGTGTCAAGGGAAGTCGCAACAGAGATCAGCACGTACTTCTGGTTTTAATCCTTTGGACAGTGACGTGTTCTTAGAAAGATAAAATTATGTGTAGCATTGCATTGTCTACGTATCAGGTAAGCTAAACGAGGAGATTATGAAAACTTCGGTAAAGATTGATAAAGCTTACGAACTTTATAATTTCAATCTATACATTCCGAAGAATGGTTTCATGAGCGTTTCGTGAATTTTCTCATGTATAACCAGAACACAAGCCAGTTTCCCATAAAATGTCTTCCACAAAAGCTTCCATTCTTTCGTAGTTAGCGCATGTGTTCTTTGCTTAAATAAAATCAACTAATCATTCATATTTGTAAATATAAGAATTTACAATTATATTGGAATAAGAAATTATTTCCTTCAAGTCGTGTTTTTATAAAAATAAATAAAACAACTTCAGGTATCAATGCAAGTTGATTTATAGGAAGACAATTTAATGTGGCAAAATATATATAGGAGCTAACTCGACTGAGGAATGAAACCTTTGTGAATAATTTTCTATGCCTTAGTTTCTGTGTCAAAACATAAGTTAATTTTATGCATAATAATATTTCAAACACTATCTGCTAATCTTAACTTCTTAAACCTTTATTACTTAAACTTTTAATTTTGAAGTTATGTATTTTTTTCTTGATGGAACTTTTTACTCAGTCTTGGGAAAATCTTACCTATCTTTACTAACTTGAGAATAATTTAGTATAACTTTATGTGAAAGGAGAGAACAATGAGTTAAAGCAGAATAATATCTTGTATAAAAGCAGGCCAACGGAAGAGTAATACAGTAATTAAGCGTTTTTCCTCTGTTATTCAATATTGCCTTAACCTCATTTTTATTATTTTTCTTATTAAAATTTAAGTATTTTTTCGGACAAAAGAAATTTTAAAAACTTCCAAAAACCCAAATATAATTTTTTGATTTACATAAAAAAATATTTATGAGACGTAAATACATAAAAGAGAAAAATCTCTTGGTACTACTGAAAGCTACCAGAATTTTCATTTATTCCTTTTTGGAAAAAAAAAGGTAAAAACCGTATGTGGGTGGGTTTTTAAAAGATCCTGTCCGAGGAATAGTAGAATCTCAATTTGATCTCAGCCCCAAGTATGATAACCCTCAATATCCTCTGCTGTCTTTTGAAGGCATGGGGAAGATTATGAAAATTCCTGTGGATAATTGATATGGAGCGCCCGCTGAGGCATCCGCAATAAAGCCCCGAACTATGTCGAGGGAAGAAGTTTATGAATGGGTTGACTTCAAATCCTGATATTTAATTAAAGGAACTATATTTAGGGATGGATGCTTACTGGGAGGGAAAGGGAGGAAGGAATCGGGAGGAGCTATAATAAATGTGCAGATGCTCATTTTTGCTTTCGTTGCGATTTATTACAGGTCTTTCTTTTATGCTAATAAAATAGATTTTATGTTCTTTGAAAGCTAGAAATATATTCAGGGTACCCGCGTATTCAATAAGAAAAGTCAGACATTATATTTAGCAGAAATATTAAAATGGGAATTTCGTAGAAAATATGTCTTCAGTTTGAAACTCTGAAACACGAAATGCAAAAATGTTTCAGGGTGAAAGTCCTCTTAGGACAAAAGACTTGAATCTTCATAGGCCTGTTACCTTATGATTTTAATAAATTACTTGCCTGATTTAAGTGGTGTACCATTTGTCCTTCTGTACGTAATTATGCCGGTGATTGCTTCCGAATTAAACATAAATGACCATATTTTGCGCTTTGATATTTAATGAAACATGAAAGAAGTAATCAAGAAAAACTTGTGGAGACATTAGGTTATTTCGAAGCAGAAGTATTGAAAAATGAGCAACGCCTTCGCCGGGAATCGAACCACGGACCTCTTGGTTACGCGTCGAGCGTGCTGACCACTACACCACTACGAAGGCATGCGAAGAAGGCGGGAGAAATACCTTATATACTCCCCCTTTTAAACGGCGACTGGGATTTTGGGGACCCAGTCGCCAAATCCCGGTGATGAAGAATCATCACCCACCACCTTTTTAGTTCGGACGGACGCTAGTGTAGAGACATTAGGTATTTATTTGGAAGCAGGGGTTGTGAAAAATGAGCAACGCCTTCGCCGGGAATCGAACCACGGACCTCTCGGTTACGCGTCGAGCGTGCTGACCACTACACCGTGCGAAGAAGCCCGGAGAAATACCTTATAAACTCACTGTAGCTTATTCTACAGCGAGCTTAAAAAAAGGACTCCTCTTAAATTAAAATAAATTTTAAAAAAAGCTACAGGGAAGAATACTATTAAGAAAAATCATACTGTCGCTTTCAAAAAATATTTTTCACCATCGCCAGAAATGCATGGCAACGTCTAAAGATTTGAAATATAGTTACCTATTTAGTCGTTTAAATTGCACGAAACAAATTTATGGTAGCTTCAAAATAATCTGTACAGACGTATTTCTTTGCATTAACACTGTATTGTTCTACCTCACTGTTCTAACTGTTAACTGTTGGACCTGTAAAGATAGTTAGACTATTTATTGGTAGTCTTAGCTATTAAGTTAAATAACATCAAGTTGGAAGACGATTAAAAAATCAATTTTATCTACACGTCAACCTGACGTATGTAATAGCAAAAAGTCAGTCTCCGCAGTTGGTGGAAGAAAAAGAAACAAATGTAAAATTCAAATATTAAATTATAAGGTAAAGATCACCCGCAAGCTTTGGCTTCGACCCTTCGTTTTCGAGAGAAATTACGGCTAGCAAAGCTAAAGCCGATTCAAGTACTTCAAACGCTGAGAGAATTAGTAGCAAGACGGTCAGCGATAGCTGCCAAAAGCACTCTTCTGAACTCAAGAACTGGGCAAAGTAATAAGATAGCTGATTAATAAACATAAAATCCTACCATACCATTGAAGAAAAAATTAGATATTGTATCAGATTTAGTAAACGACACTCAATTGTAACTTCTGGTACTCCCGGCTAGCATACACTGCTGTTAGACATACTCGATAATCTGTTAGAGACTTATGGCTAGGACTAGAAGATGAATACAACACGGGAAGGGTGTAAAAGACCTTTTTATTAAATCCACACTTACAAATCCACCATCCACTTGTGGAGATAAAACTAAAGGTAATGGTAAACTAACTTAAAGATAAGGTAGCAGTTCAAAACCACACAAATTGATTTAACCTAGCAGGCTGACTCAGAAACCTACACCGGCGTGATACTTAGGCGGGAGAATGCGAAATAAAGATTCAGAATTCAAACAGCTGGGTAGAAACAACAACGTGCGAAACACGCTGTGACGAACCTTATCTCTACTTCACTTTAAATACACTCTCGTGCACCTTAATTCATTTACATCCTAGCGAGGAAACGAGAGAGAAACAAGAAATGGCAGAAAAAGCTAAGAACAAATAACTATTAATGAAAATAATATAAACCTCACAAGGTAATAAAATTTTCTAAAAGGTGAATATTAGGTTTAGATACATGTAACAAGAATGAAGCTTCTACTCGAGACAGAATAAGTTAAAAAAATAATACTACAGCCCATGTTCTTATTTCTTGCCGCATGTTACATAGTCAACCAGTATGTATAAAAAGCGTGGTCTTAAAAAAGTATTAAATCGAAACTATTAGTAGGTTTTTAGAAAAACATTAATTTCCGCTTAAATTTTTTTTGTAGGGGTAGTAAATGGATTTTTTGATTTTTAAGAAGTGAATAGCCTCTGAAGCTCTGAGAGTTTCACGCAGCAAGTATGATGAGATATATACATTAAATAAAAAAAAAATATATTTTATGTTTTTTTACGATATCAGCTAGAACTCAATGCATCAAAGAATAAGAAAAAGAATAATAAAAACATTTTAAACAATAAACACATATTTGAACTGCGTAATGAACGATGTAGTAATATATAATCTACGCGTTATGTGTAAAAATGTAAACACATGCAAATTAAAGTTAAGAGGCATGAATTAATGGAAAAAATTTTAAAGTGCAAGACAAAATGAAGTATTTACAGTGATGCTACAAATATATGATAATTGAAATGAACATCAGTATCGCCACAGAAAATAAATAAATAAATCTGAAAGGATTCAGATTTGAACGTCGCTAAGGTTTATTAAGGTTTTTTATGCTCTTGTATATCTCGTAGTTTATAAATTTGCTCTTGGACTCAGGCCTGCTAACGTAGCCTTTTTTTTCTTTTTCTTCACAATAGACTGCATAAAATTCAACAGTAAAACTGCAAAATTTTTAAAAGTAGCATATGCTTAAATTCCCGCTACAATACAAGTAAATTCCCGAATTAATGGCAACACTTAACTGCTGCCATTAATTCTTTTCTGTCTTTTCTCAGTTCATCACAACATTATTAAATTTTCGGAGTAAGCTGGCTTACATAACTTTTTTTTTGTCTTTTTATTGTTCACTTTTTGTTTAAAATATCGAATTTAAGGCACATAAAATTAGTAGCAAAATCACAAAATGCTAAAAACGTTTCATATCTATAGAATTCCCGATAAAGTATTGATTATTATTATTTATTATTATTATTATTATTTTTACTTAGCTTTCTCTTCAAAAATCGTCTGTGTTGCACGGGAAATATAAAGCAATTTTAATTGCAATTCTAAATAAATAGCCAAATAAATGTGAAATTCGTAACAGTATTAAGTGTTGCCTTACTTTTTTTAATATTCGCTATATTATTTCTTCAAACATAATGCATGGGGATAGCATTTGGTGGTAAAACAGCCTTTTATATGAAAAGTGATCCGGACAAAAAAAAAAAAAAAA
>KK114339.1:13884-40561 GCA_000611955.2 Stegodyphus mimosarum | reverse complement strand
TTAAAAAAAAAAAAAAAAGAAACAAAGAAAATGATAATCTGTAGAGATATATTGACGGCCAGTTTTATTAATTATATTGTTGCAACTAATAACTGCAACGAAAAAGGAAACAACAAATTCATCCTAAATGCCTTATACTTAATGAAGCCGTTGATAATGACAAGGGAGTGAAATACTTTCTGCAACCTAAACCGGATTAAGAGTTTTGACAAAAGCAGAGTTTAAATTGTTAACTAATACAATGGCATTCCCACACTTCGAAAACACATTACGTGGTTTCTGCTGTAACTGGAAGCTTAATTCTGCAAACCCTACTAGATAAATAGCGAGTTATTGGTACGTGTTTAACAACTCACAAAATATTGAAGAAAGTTTAAATAACCTTTTTATTTAGATTTAATGTTAAAGAATTTAACTGTGGATTAGAGAGAATAACCATGAATTGTGCTACAGATGAAACTTTCACCACTTGTGGATATTTAAACTAACATACCATGCAATCGAATTCAAACGTTGGAAACGTACACTGCACATAGAATAAATCAGAGTAAACTGACTGATATTTTACGGTGTAAATTTAAAACATCGGCTTGCGAGACGCTGAAGCTGAAATATAGTTTTTAAGCACAGCTAAGGAGGATGCTAACAGCAAGGCGCGGTTCGCAAAAGCTCTAAAGATTCAAAACTCTTAACTTAATTGCATACAAATCTAATTTGTATTCTCTTGAGAAACACGGAAAGGAGAAGTCATAGTACAGACTTAATTCATAATAACTGGCTAATTAACATAAGATACTTTATGACATAATACATAGTACTATTATTAATAACAGATTATCACGAATTTTTCAAATACTGAATTTTTTTACTCGTATTATTAAAATCAATAAAATATTTTACCAGCTTTATTAGAAACCACTCGCTAAATTACACCTGTCAGTTTAATTATTAATTTTTGTTTGTTCCCGTCCATGACAGCTTGAACCTTAGCTAGAGGAGTAAACAGGATAATTTTATCACAGTTTATTTAAGCAGAAGTTTTCCAAGAAATTCTTATATTTTTTATAACTGTGGAGATTTTGAAAAAATTATTTAAAAAAATTGTTCTTCTTTTTCTACTTCTTTTATTGACTAATGGACTCGTTTCATTTTGGAAATTTAAATCGACCTATAAGATGACTACTCTCTTTGACCACGACTGCTTATTTCTATTTCATATGCATTTTAACTTTAATCTTACTCAATTCAAAGTCTTTGAATGCGGAAAGAATAAACACATTTTAAATAGTCATTTTTTAGATATTTTCGTTTTTAGGCGCCATCAGAAACTCATAAGCAGAACTCGCGAAATAAAAAGCTTTTAATGTTTTCGCATTTTTCTTTCTCTTTCCAAATATAGGAAATTTGGGCTTACATGTATTTGTAAATATATGAACTTCAATGCTGTGTTTAAAAGTTTCAAACAATTTTTTGAAATGATTCCAAAACCTTTTTATACGCCTTGAGTAATGTGGTATAATTTCTAAATTCATTTATCCGGATTTATATCCAAAATCTTGCCAAATTCATTTTGATTTGATTATTAGGCTCCAATATATAATTTTTTCACTAATTATTTTTCTTCATTTAATTGATTTCTTTTAAGACATATATTATTGCTTAAATTTGCTTTTCATTTTTGGTGCGACTTGCACCCTTTGCTTGAATTTTCTTCATGTACGAGGTATATTACATTAATGAACAATTAAATACTTCATTTGCAAAATTATAGAAATTTATTTATTTTAATTTTTGGCAATATCAAATTATTCATTATGTCTTCCAGGGGTCAGTTTCATCTCAGATGTGTGGTATTTTTAGTTTTATATCAGATGTAGAAATCCTGGATGGAGGAAAGTGAATTCAGACACGCTCATAAAATAATTTTTGGATTATTATTTACAGCTACTGGTTATTAATTTAGAAGTCAAACAAAAAAAGTCAGGGTTATATTTGCAAATTTTTACAGGACTAGTTTCGATGGTTTTATCGAACCGTCAACCTCGGCTGCCAAAGAGCAAATGGAAAAAAAATTTTTTTTGGTTGTTTAGCTTTTAAATTAATATTTTTTCAGTGTGTTATTTTACTTTAACCACTAGTTACTCATTTTACAGAATATGTGTTTACATTCAAGATAGTTCAAATACAATTATTTTTCATCCGAACATGTTTCCTCTAAACCAAGACTAAACAATCCGGCTAGTATTGCCACACAGAGGTTTCATAATCATCAATTTATTGCACTGTTGAGAGCTCCCATTTAGTCAGTTCACAAATAGGCTTTCCCAATGAGCTATTAGTTCACCAAGAATTCTGTTTTTCGTTTCACAGTTTCTTCATTGACATAGTAACTGCACTTGGCGGCGTATTGTATTGCCATTGGTTAAACGAATAGTACATGCACATATTTTTCCATCTCGAAGAAGATGATAATATGTTACAATACGCATCTTCTAAAGCAGTCTCTAAAATTTGTCTTCAAGGGCGAGATTAGTTAAATCTTTAAGAAGATGCGATGTAGTACGTTTCTAAATTTGATGATTCGTTCTGATATCAAGCAAGTACTCTTGTTTCTACCATTTCGAGAGTTTTCTAGTAGAATGAGGTGATATTTGCGTCTCTTGATGAGCTCCTCTTTTATAGAGGCCGGATTTACAGTTGTTCCAGAAGGTAATTATATTAATCTTCGTCTTATGAGGAAATGTGCTGATGTCAATGGTGCTGCTGTAAGTGTCACTTATGTCATAAGATATCTGCACATGCTGGGTGAAGTCAAAATACAGTTATGCATACGCAGAGATAATGAACGAAATAAGGTTCAGCGCATCGTCGGAAGGGGTATGGGACACATACAGCTAAGTCAAACGGTAAGACAGACACTTGGTTCGTATGGCACTGATAGATCAACATCTACAATGTTATAAGAGCAGTGGACGACAGTGACACATCGAGCGACATATGCTATCGCCGTTCGTTGACAACTGCTGCAGCTAGAATCACAGCTTGGTGTCCGTTGCTGCAACTTCCTCTGATCTTCTATAAGAAACGCCAGTGACTTCAATGATGTAAAGACACTGAAACGCTGAAGAGAGGAGAATCATCTTTTCCGACAATTTTCATTCAATTTATGGACGCATGATGGCCAGACATTCGTTTGCTACTGTTTGGGGAACGACACCTTGAAGGCTCATTGTAGAAAGTCATAGTGGTTTGGTTTTGTTTAATTGATTATGGCAAAGCACTCAAGTGAAGAGGTACCTGTCTAAAGGGTGAGATGCCTTCGTGGAGGACCTTTCTAAAGGAAACTGGCTAGCATACACGTTACACATGGGGAAAACCACTAAAACGTCCAAGCAGTCAGCCCGTTCGCGAGATTTAAACCTCGGACAGAACTACCAGTGTTCAGCGAATTTACCGCTTCGCCCCTGGTGGGCCTAGAAAGTCGTAGTGATGTAGTCTTAGTGGAAGAAGTAGTGTGAGCATTTTGATACTGTTTGGTTTGGTTTATTTGACTTAATAGTAGTGTGAGCATTTTGATACTGTTTGGTTTGGTTTATTTGACTGCGGCAAAGCATATGAGGGCTATCTGCCTAAGAGAGCGATAACGTAGTGGACGATTTTATGGCTTGTATTCACATTACATATGCTGAAAAGCAAGAAAACGATCGTGCAGCCAGCCTGTTCTCTGGAATCGAACCCAGGTCGAACTCCCAATGTTTGGCGACTTCTGTCTTGATATGGAACTTCGACTTCTGTCGTCATACTTCTGTCTTGATTTCGTCTTCTGTCTTGATATGGAATGATATTATATTTTACTCATGCTTTTGCAATAGAAGAGAAACACGCCAATGTAACAATCAAATTCGCTGAAACAACCTTATATTTGGCCTACATTTACAAAAAACACTCAATCGCTTTCGAGGGCAGCTAGAGGTCCCTCCTCACCAGGAGAACAAAATATCTAGAAAGGAAAAGAAAGCTGAGTTACGGCTTTATATACTCTCGGGTAGAACCACGCGCGAGATGTCGTTGCCTCCTCGCGCGTGGTTCTACCCGAGAGTATATAAAGCCGTTACTCAGCTTTCTTTCCCTTTACCTCACGTGGCACCCTAATACTAAAAAGGAATTAAATAAATTAAACCGAATCATCAAGAAAAACATCATTAATCATAGAATTGAAAGATGGAATGAAAAAATTGAAAGATTTAATGAACCTGGAAATGACTTCTGGATCTTTGCCAAAAGACTCAAAAGCACTCCTGTCTGCAACAAACCTATTACTAATGGCTCTACTATTGCTCTTACGGATCAAGACAAGGCTTTAATTATGGCTGACCACTTAGAAAATCAATTTAAACCGAACGATTTCCCCAGTGACCCGTTATTCACTTATGATGTGAGATATTGCATCCAAGACTATCTTAACGGCCCTTCGGCCCGCTTCAAGACTGATTTTACGACACCCAAGGAAATTACTGAAATTATTAAAAAGCTCAAAAATCATAAAGCACCAGGATATGATGATATTAATAATATCACAATTAAGAATTTACCTCTTAACATTATTACTAAGTTCACTAGCATTCTAAACGCCTGTCTGGATAAATCCTATTTCCCCAATAAATGGAAAACTGCAAAAATCATTCTAATACCTAAACCAGGCAAAGACTGTACGACTCCCGAAGGTTTTAGGCCAATTAGCCTACTGCCCGGACTTGGCAAGATTTATGAAAGAGTAATTCTTCGCAGAATGGAACAGTATATTGTTAGACTTCCTCCGGAGCAATTCGGATTCAGAAAAGGTTTATCTACCACTAAACAACTTGTCAGATTAGCAGAATTTATTGGCTCTGCCTTATATAATAATCAGAAAGTTGCCCTCCTCATGCTGGACGTGGCGAAAGCTTTTGACTGCGTCAGGCATGAGGGGCTTATTTTCAAGCTCATTTCGCTTAACTTTCAACGAGAAATGATTCAGCTGATTTATTCTTTTATCAAGAACAGAAACTTCTTTGTCTCCTTTGGAAATGATAAATCAGATCTCCGATACATCAGAGCAGGTATAGCACAGGGCTCTATTTTGGGCCCTGTTCTCTATCTATTCTATGTAGCCGACTTTCCAAATGTACTTAAAGATTTAAATAACTTCCTCGGATGCTATGCTGACGATACGGCGCTTGCCGTTAAGTCACTTAGCCCCACCATGGCAATAAATAAATTACAGGAAATTATGCCACATATTGAACACTGGTGTACAAAATGGGGGATTGCAATTAATGCTGACAAATCGCAGCTCATGATTATTGGCAAAAAACTTTCCCGTAATCCACCTGATGTAAAATTGAAATTATTTAATACTGGAGTTCCACTTGTTTCTAAAACTAAATACTTAGGAGTGACTATCAGTCAAAAATTCAAATGGTCTGAACATATCAAGAATGTACGTAGTAAAGCCTATGGCACTATGAAAAGCCTCATGCCTATGTTGGGCAGATACTCTCAACTTGATTTAAAGCGCAAAAGACATATTTATACTGCTATAGTCGGTCCGATCATGTGCTATGCCCTCCTGTCTGGGCAACTGTTAACAACAGAGACCTTCAAAAAATTCAAGTATTACAAAACAAATTCCTGCGACTTATTACCGACGCCCACTACTTCATTTCAAATGAAACTTTACACAGGGACTTAAAAATTGAATACATCAAGGGCTTCATTCATAGAATGAATGAAAATTTCTTCAAAAAAGCACTGACTTGCCCATTCTTACAGCATTTTGAAGTCTTCAACTATATCATCTTTGAAGAAGATAAAAATATCCGTCCGCTCGTAGCCCACCTTTGTGGTTCAAACTTTCCTACGTAGCACTTGTACTGCCTTAATTGACATTGTATATATTGTATTATATATCATTTTGCACCGCACTTTTATGTTTGTATTATACCTGTATATAATGTATATATTCTGTTTCGCACTATTATGTAACTTTTTTATGTTTTTTCCACATGTCAGGAACAACTAGTGATCTCTCGATCAGTCTTGCTTTCTCTTCTCCTACTTTCTCTGGACTTCTTCCCCATTGACGCTGGGTCACCCCCCCTCCTTCCACTTCCATCCATCCTTCACTTATCAGGATCTTTCACTGTCATGTGCCTTTTGGCATACCTTTCAGGAGCCGATAACGCTGCATTGACTAGCAGCACTTCGGCTATATCTATATGGACTGGACTGGACTTCTTTCCCTTTCTAGATATTTTGTTCTCCTGATAAGGAGGGACCCATCTCGCGCGTGGTTCTACCCGAGAGTATATAAAGCCGTTACTCAGCTTTCTTTCCCTTTCTAGATATTTTGTTCTCCTGATGAGGAGGGACCTGTCTGCCCGCGAAATCGATTGAGTGTTTTTTGTAAATGTACGCCAAATATAAGGTTGTTTCAGCGAATTTGATCATGCTTTTGCCTTTTCTGAACTGCAAGTACTTTTAACATACAGCTGTACAAGAGCGATATTCTAGAATCAGAAGTCCAATCGAATCTACGTATTCTTCTACTTTTCAGTGGGATATTCCCGCCGACCTACCGTCAACTGCCGTGCCGAAGGGCCCGGGTTCGAATCTCGGAGAAGGCATGTATGTTTGTAAATGTATAATGTCCGTGCGGCATGGGGGCACCCTAAATATGCGAGCCCAAATAGCCGAAAGTCCTCTCAAGAGGTTGTGGTAGGAGAAGAGTGGTGGGAGACCCTAGGACCCGTCCCCCCGAGGTGCTCTACATCAAATGTGGGGGCGGAACTGAGCTAAATCGCACTGTCACCTGTAAGGTGCTCAAGGCTGTTGCCAATGACAGGCGTAAGCTTGCGCTCCTTGCCAAGAGGAATTTCGTAGGTTTGGGCTGACTATAGGCCAGACAAGTGAGCATTATCAACAACAACAACGGGATATTCCCATCGCTCACGTCTCACGTGATTTCCAACGTTTTCTCTATAATCAGTGAGCATGAATTCTTCGTTGGCCTGCTCAGTCAACTGATTTATTTCCCATCGATTTTATGTGCAATATAATGGCTAAAAAACTTCTCGTATTCCAGCACCCTACGTTTTGACTGGTGTATTGCGGATGTGCATTAACTTTGCGTGGAATGATGTTCCACATACAGCCATTCACGATCTTTATTGATCAGACTTACATCATGTGCAGTCCATTAAATTGCTCAAAGCACTAAATTCTAAAGTAGTGAATACAGCTCATTTCATCTGATGTACGCGTTCGCCATATCAGTCCTACGTTTTATCACACCTTATATCCCACAAATATTTGTGTTGTAATTCATATTCTTATTGGTGTTATAATTTCTCTGAATACCAGGGTATTTAAAAATGAATGAATTTCATTGGCAGTATTTTGTTATTTACACATGTTCACGAATTCTCAGTAAAATATTGGAGTTTTAAATTTTCCTTTTATATCTATGAATTTACGAGATTCTCAAATATTAGAGCTTGCTTTATGATTGTGTAAGTTTAACAGCATACCCCACCCGACTATACTTTTCCTAAATGCGTAGCTAAGTTAAGTAAATTATGTATTGTTTAGATTATATGACATTACTTGAGGCACCTTATATGTTGAGAATAAAAAGTGACTACACTTGTCTCTTAGAGTAAAATTCCTAAATTATGTTTAACACAAATTACATCTAGAAAGATATTTGACTCCTTTTATGTTCCCATACTCTATGAACAATAAATATTATCTTAATTTGCAGATTTTGTAACTTGCTGACGCAATGGGAGGTGAACAACTTGGAGATCCTGGGTGTTGCGGATGCTTATCACATTTAAGAGGATCAAGGCGCTTGATTCTGTTCATTGTGGCTATAGCTATACTCCTTGATAACATGCTACTAACTTCCGTTGGTAAGTGGAATACCTCTAAGGAGAAACAGCAGTTCACATTCATTTCACAATTTGAATGCATTCAGTTTTGGATTTCAATGTGTTTAATTTCAATTCAATGTGCGATTTAGACGTATTTAATTCTGTACATTGAGATTTGGAACTATATCACACGACAACAATTTACTATGTAAATGTTATGGCAAAAAACATTAACACTAAAGGCAAATGAAATTTAAAAGAAAAGAGAAAACGAGGAAAAAATAATGTGATAACGTCTTACGTATTTTTCAGCGAAAGTATAATGAATTCAGTTGGAAACAAATATTATCGATTACGCTTGGATTATCAAGTTCATAACAATATGTGATCAGTGCGTGATTTTATCTCATAACGCGTGTAGGGCTTCCCTTAGTTTGAATAACCAATTATTTTAATTTTGGTATCTTTTCTGAACTTTTCATCTTCCCTTGCATTTCCTTGCCAGGATGGAAATTAAATTAGGTGAAAAGAATATTTAAACAGACGAAACGAGAGCGTGATTTCGCTAGTGTAGCTCAAGTTTGCCATTTTTTCATCCAGCTGTTAATCTTGGTTGCGGCTACGCATTCTGACAGCTTATTAAGTCTATCACCGGTGTAGGTTGTTGAGTCAGTCTGTTAGCTTTAAGTAAACTGTCTAGTCTAGCACTACTCTTTACCTTTTCAAATTTATTGTTAAATTTATCTCACCCGAAGTAGTCGCTGTTTTGTGAGCAAGAAGTACATGCATTTTTATTAAAGAGTTTGAGAATAAAAAAAGGATATTTACACCCTTTCCCTGTATTGTTACCCCTCATACCTGTACGAGAAGTCGCTAGGCTTACTATTAAAATCAGACAACTTGTATGATAGCAAAGAAGAAATGATCATGTTAATTCAAGCGTACACTCTAGAAAATGCCTTGTGGCTTAAGAGAAAACTGGCTCGTTTACTTAAAATTAATTTCTGAGTAACGAAATAGTCAATGAGATTTCCCCTCTTTACTTCAGCTTATATTTGGCGCTTAAAATCAACGAGAAGAGTAATGTAGGTCTCTCTATATCTATTCTGTAAATTCCCAATCATTTAACTTGTAAGGTTTATCCTAAGTTTCTAACAGTTATTTTTAAGTTAAAGCTCCTTTCCTATCCATCCTATTTTCAGCTTACAATTTCCTATCAGAATGTGTTTTTAGAATCGCGTTTAATGCAAATAAGTAAGAGTAGTATTTAAGTTGAAGTTCCACTGACTTCGAGAGAAAGCTTCTGACTAGCATGGGTTTGGCTTTTGGCCACTTCTCTCTAACGTGCTATTACTCTCGGCCATATTACAGGCCTTTGATAGCTTCGCTAGCTAATTAGATATTTAGGTGCCAACTAGTTAGATTTGTATTATCTTCGGCCACATCTCTATAGTTATGCATTAGTTAAGTTCTGATTTCTTACTTTTGAGTTTTAAGCCCAAGTCGAGGCTTTGCTGTACGCCCTGAGAAAGGGGCCGTCTGTTCATTCTTATTTTGAGAAATAAAAGGTAATTAACCCTTCGTGACTTTTACGTTTCTGTTACTGAACTTAAGCGATTATTCGCTTAGCTGTTCACGAGATTCCTCCACACTTAGTTGTTAGATAAGAGGGTGCAACCCCACAAACTTCAAAAAATGGAGTCGAAGCAGCAGAATTTCACTCTTTATGTTGTATCAGTGTTTCGTAGCGAGGCACTACAGCCTGTTGGTGGTAGCTGAAGGACGCTTCTACTTCTGAGGAAAATGTCGATCAGAAGTTAAGCAATAAGAATGCGCCAGAAAAATTTTATTTCATGGGCATTTTTAATTTATAGCTAAACATTGACTTAATTGTATAAACATCATAGCGGTGTATTTTTGCGGGAACAGTACTGAATCACGTCAATTATCTGTCATATTTGTTAATGAAAATGCATTTGCTTTGAAGTTTAGTGACAGCAATTATCCGCAAGCATGTATCTTTTGTATACTAAGATTTGATAAAAGCTGTAGTTGTCCCATCTGGGACAACTACAGCTTTTATCAAATCTTGAGTCGAAGGAAACACTATCACAGACATTTAAAACTAGTCCAGTCTTGACAGCATTAAATACATAATGATCGGTTATCTGTCTTGTATGTAGTAGTATGTTTTGCAATAATGTCCATTCTTACAGAAATGTGCGACGGAAATCTTGGAAAGTAGTTGGTTTAACAATGCGAGTTGCAGACCATTTTCCATACATATTAGATGTCCCGTATTTGCTATATTAGATTCAGATCTAGTCATCTTGGAAGTCAATATATATGTAACATTTTTTCTGCTTCCATGTATTTCTGAACCAATCAAGCTCGACGTTGTCTTGCGTTGTCGTTCATAAATATCGCTTAAATGTACATTTGAATAATTGATAGAATAGCAATAGAATGTAGAATTTAGTAGCAGTTTCGGATATTTGTTACTGAACCACCAAAAACTGTATGAAGGTCAATGAGGGAGTTCGATGTTATTCTTTTCCAGAACAGAAACACACCACCTTTATAATGGTCTCTCCCCATACTTTTCGCATGGTATTAAATTCCTTTCTCCATCCATACTAAGACACTTAAAAAATCATTTTAGACGTTAAATCGGCGCTCATCCAGAAAGAGTACTTAATGCCACTGATCTTGGTTCCACCTTATATTAACATGCCCGGTTTAATTGGTTCTGTTTCGTGAGAGAGATACATTAGGCTCCGTTTGATATAATCACTTTCATAAACGAATATTTTGATAGCATTAACCGAATGATAACACTAAACGATGAGTAACAAGTGTCCTTCAAAATACCAATAGAATTAAGCTAACTTAGTAATATAATATATCTAGAAACCTATAATCCCTTTCATAGAATTTTAATAAAGAAAAAGATTATTAATGTTGATTTTATAAGGTTCTGATGTCAAACTAACCAGTTGTTATGATTCTGACCTTTACTTTAACTTCTTCTTCCCGTATTCCTCAATCCCAGCGTGCAAATTAGCTTGTAGTTTATTTAAGCTTAGAGGTTTCGGATCTTGAGGGAGAGACAGAGTTTCTGGCTTTCGCGGAGCGTTGTTAGAATTTTGTTGCCGGCCCTACCTAAATATAATTATCTCAGCTCTTCCATACTCTTGCGCAGTCAATATTTTAAACATACGCGCCGAGAAATTATGTGTGCCACGTTATAGCTTAGTATTTAACTGTGTAGTCTTAGCCTACTGATTAACGTTTAAAGGCATTTTGTAGAGACATTAGGTATTTTTTGAAAGCATAAGAGATGAAAAATGAGCAATGCCCTCGCCGGGACTTGAACCACGGACCTCTCGAATATGCGCCGAGTGTGCTGGCCATTACACCACGAAGGCATGCTAACAAGGCGGGAGAAATACCTTATAATTTGACAGTTATTATTTATTTGCATCACCATAAGTCGTGATTATTTATAGAACGCGAACCGTGCTCTTTATGTTAAAAGTTCAGTCAAAAGGTTATTTTAACCTTTAAGTCTTCGTCATGCTATTTTAGACTTAACGATAACTCGTTACCTGTCTAGTAAGGTTATAGGACTAAAGTTCCAGTATTGCACAAAGTATAACCTAATAAATTGTCTGCAGTTGTTGTATAAAAATTCATTTATGAACTGTTCATAACGATTCAGGAAAGTGTTCCACCGATGCTGTACCCTTAATCGTAAGCAATAAATAATCTTTATCTTTTACAGATGAATTTTTCAGCTTTCTACCGCATCAAAGGACAGTTGACTTCTACATTTTTTTCACGAACTTCTGTAAACCAAACCTTTAGCACTTTGTCAACATTGAGATATTTCCCACTACGCATCTATCTCATGTCTACGGTTAGGTTCTACTTTGATATACAAATAAATATTTAAAATCTTGCAGGGTGAGAAACATTTAGCTTAAGTGCAGTATTTCGTTGAGTCATTTTTGTGAGCTGGTTATAGTGATCTAGCAAATAAATTTTAGACTCAGATAGTTATTGGTTTTACTAATTTCCGTGATAAAAATGGTTAAACAGATTTAAAAAATGAACACTTTCTAGAACTCACACTCTTAAAGCTCAGAACGCAACAAAGAAAGATTTTGTTGCGAAAAAGCAAGGTCATCTGGAATTCAGCTTCGTTAAGAAGTTAGACCAGTAGATCTTCTTAAAATTTGGAATGCTGGTCCTTTGTACAGGGTTCACTTAAATCAAAGTCAAACTATTTGGAAGCTAGTTGGTGACTTAATCTCTTACACGTTGACATTTCTATGTCGTCCGGCAGTTTCTGTGATTTACCGTTTTGACTCTATTTCGTGATTTCATCTTTATTTGGCAAATTTACAACAGTTTCAAAAATTTCCTCTTCAATATTTTAATCACATTAACCAACTTGTTGATCGTAATAAGCTATGTATTTTCAATGTTTTGATGCACAAACGGGTGGGACTTCGGCAACAGTATCACTATGATAACACTAACCCCTATGATATTAAACTGCGTCTACCGTAGTAGGATTTGCAAATCCCAGGAAGCCTACGCGAAACAGTTTGTAAAGATGTAGCTCTTCTTGTATTAACAAAGGAAGCTATCTGTAGTACTGTTAGTATTTTACGACGTCTTGTGATTGGGCTCAGAAATCAATCATTTGCAACTGTAGTCTAATTCCAGACTATCTAAAGACAGATCACTTTTTTTAATGATTTCATTCTGTGCTTATGATTTTACTATAAATATCAATCTCCCTTGCAGGGTTGAATTGTTGTACACTAGCTTTCAATATTGTGCATTTTAACGCCTTTCACCATCCAGGTCGGTCCTTTTTTTCTCAGTTTTTATTCGTCAAATTCACATTTTTCGAAACACTCTCAGGCTGTAAAATAAAAAGCAAGTCATAAGTGATTGATTTTAAAGGATTGGAAATTACAATATAAGCTAATTTCTTTTTTATGTTTTAAATGAGCCCTTAGAATTACGTAATTATGTAAATTTTATGTTTTGAATTAATCTGGTATGGTTGTTTTTACAATAGCTGCTTATTTTTAAGCAAATTATAATATGGAAGAAATTTCGTAGCTTTATTCTGATTCAGTGAGTGCGCTTAGATATTTGAAGTAAAGAAGCGTTAACTGTTGATGTCATTAATTTCCAGTTGTATTTCGAGAATAGTGAGGACTCCGGAACAATATTCTGTAGTGTTAGATAAGCAGGTATGTTGGTAGCAACTCCAAGGGGCAATAAGCTGGCAGATATCGGTACCAAATTCTCTGTTGTTTCTTCGGATAGCTGTGTTCTCTACACAAGCATCCTAAAATACATCTGCGGAAAATTCTTTTAAAATAGCAGTTGCAGTAGAGTATGGGTTCCGAACATTTTTCTTTCGCGTACGCATTAATAAGATTGTAATTATAACCTATGTCATCGATTACTTCGTAAAGCTTAACCCTATCTTTAATTGCTGCTTCATTTATTTCTTCACAACCCTCTGGATCCTTTAAATCTGCACAGATTTTCCCAAACTCTAAATTCATCTGTAACTTTCTAATGCGTGCTTCCTTTGAGTCTAAGACAACAAACATTAACATATTATAACTTATTTTAATTCCGTCAATGTCTATTCTAATGCTCGAAAGTGCATCTGCTACCATATTCTCTTAAAAAAAAAAAAAATTAAGATTTTAAATTGCCCGATGTTAAGATTTTAAATTATATTTCTTTAGTTTGTCGTCTAACTAATCTTTCTTGAGATCAAATTTTTTGCGATCGCCGACTGAGTCAAAGCAAGGTAGTTTGTGAAAACTGACATAGGCTGTTCACCAAAATACACATGGAATTTCTTTACCGCCCAGACATAAGCAAGCGCTTTGCCTTCAGTTACGGAGCAGTTTCTTTCTACCGAGCTTATCTTTCAACTAAAATATGCTATTGCTTACCCGTCCTGCATTAAAACCGTGTATAAATATGTAATGATTCTCTTGATCAGGAATTTTGAGTACAGGACGGATATTAGAGCTTGCATTAACGCCTCAAGGCCTTGTTCGCCTCTTCGGCTCATTTAAATCTGACCCTTTTTTTTTCTCTTTAACAGGGTTCTGCAATGTCTGCAAAGTTTCTTGTAAAGGTTCGGTAATGTAATCATAAGCTGGGGAACGACACTAGCTTTTCTACTGTTTCAGAGGTGAAAAAAGTTTTCATCGCCACAGTTTTTGACTCATCGGTCTGTATCCCTTCTTGCACTGTTTTAAATCCTAAACGCTTTAATTTCTTGCTTGCATACTTACACTTTTCAGTATTAACCTTCAGTCCCTCAACTTTTAACAATAAAAATGAAAACAATTGTTTCATTGAAGTAGGTAAAGTAGCTTTTCCTCAGCATCGGTAGCAGGATACTAATAACTACTGCCCGTTGAAAATTCGTTGTGTTGGCCGCACAATCTGAAAAGCAACCGTAGGAAGGGATATGTGAAGGCGGCTTTGCTTAGATATTCCAACCTTACTGCAATCTCGAAATAGCCGGAAGTTAGATCTAACGCTGTGATAAACGCTTAATTTTTTTATCTCCCTAATAATTTCTTTAAGAATAGGCAGTCAATAAACGGGGTAATTTGTAATGCTATTAAGAGTGCGGGAATCGCTTGCGAATCTGTGTGACTTAAAATGCGCTACCAGGTAAACATTCTATTTCCTAAATAACACTACCGGATTAACACGCGATTATTTTACTGTCCAACATTTATTCATATATTCTTCAGTAATTTCTTCTTTGATAGCATCATACCTGTAAGGTTTTCATATACGTGGCTTATTTAATCCGTACCAGTTTTTGCGCGTCACTCTGAGCGTTAATGTCAGCTAATTCTGTGACCTTTCTTATGACAGCTATGATCCTTTCATTATCCCCATCCAAGAGATGTTCTAAGTGAACATTTGCATAGAGGCCCCTTATCTACTTCATTCATGTTTCAAGTTATTGTACTTCCTTTCAAATCAAACTGCAATCTGATTTACTGCAGGAAATTTGTTCCAAAATAACATTCCCATTAAAGAAAAATAACATCTTTTATGACTCTTTTCTTATCTTTATATTTAATGTTAAGTTTCCTAGGACCGAATATTGTCTTCCTTAACCTGCTGTTACTTCAATCCGTTGTACCTCAAATAAAAGATAGTTTTGAAAATAGTTTTTTAAAAAAATTTATCTGACCCAATGCTACTTTCGCTGCCGCTATCGAACATTGCCCTGGTTTGCACGCAATTTAATTGCACTTGTAATACAAGGCAATTGCACATTCTTTACCACAATAATAATATTAAACGAAATCCGAGAGGTTTCCGATTCGACTTTCTACCCTTCTTCGCATTAAAATTTTTCTTCTCAGAATCTCCTCTTCCTTCCCTTCTGGCTACTTTTGCTTCCTCTATACTTTGACGCAAAACGTCGACGCGGCGTGCTAGTATGATTGCCGAAATTTCGTGTATATCCGAATCACGTCTTACGATATTTTACTTCTAGTCTTCTACTTTGTCACCACGTAAACATATCATTCAACGATTGAATATTTCTCAATTCTGCAAATCTATCATTTTACAAAATCTTCTTATCTTTAACAATTTAGGCGCCGTGGTACCTAAATTGTTAAAGATAAGAAGTGCTCACTTCAGTGCTCTACTTTGCTGTTCATTGCCATATAACAATTTACAGAGTTTCACTATTCTTAAAATAAGCCTTGTTACTTCCTCCCTCTCCACCCAAAATCCACTATACAGCTCAGTTTCTAACTTGGCTCTGTTTCTAACTTGTAGGAATAACACTTTCAATACTACTTGCATAAACGCTTTGTATTTACAACTAGGGGCACCGATGGTACCTAACAAACCTTTCCGATGCACTTTTAGAAATTCAAAGCTTGTCCTTTTAAAAACGACATAGCTATTGTTATTTGCTAACTTATCGGTGCTGCACACAACACAAAATGCGTTTCCAACTTTTTTCAAAATTATAGTACTGACCCTGTTCCATCAAAAGATAAGTTTGGATTAACTGTCACCCTAAATGCAACTATTAATTGGCCGGATCCCATCGACGCATCATTGCCTGGCATACGATCAAATCTTGCTGGGACCGACATAATTCTGTTCAGCATTGTGACTTCACCGGAGCTTCTCGTCATCATTTGTATTTGGATGACTAGTTACCCCGACAATTTAAAGTTTGCACACGCCAGTTTAACTTCTAAGATTCCAATTTCCTTCCTCAACGTTTACGGTGGGCGCTACTATAACAATTAAGAGGGGTTTCTCCGAATCTACGAGTGTAAACCAAACTCACACCCCTTAGTGTTACCTTAAAGCTATGATGCGAGTTATCACCCGTAGCTTAAGCTCTGTGGAGAAACGCAAACGCACAAGCAAGGTAAAAACTTAACTTTATTTTACCTCACTTATTAGTTCTTAAATAAAATATTACAAAACAAAAATAAGGCTCCTTTGTAGATACAATGCATGAATTTCTAATCAAAGCCACAACACTATGGGTTCGACAACCTAAATCTAAATCAATTAACTTACTACTTGGACTCATGGCTCAGCACCTATCTCAATCGAGCAGCAGCTTTCTGGATCCATGGCAAGAGCGGCAGCTCTTCACACAGTCAAACGTCTATCAATTACAAGTTATATGGTTGCGATTTCTTTTCCTCTATTTATACTATGCCGCTATTTCTCTGTTTATACTATGCTGATCTCTAAAAATCTCTGGACTGAGCTAGTGCGTGACGACACGAGGCATAACGGAAGGACTCAAGCTAAAATTTTAATGGTTAGTTAAACTCAAATAGAATGTTACATGATTGCCAAATCTTATGCCACGCGCCTAAATACCATAGTTCTTAAGAAAGCGAAGGTACTGGTTATCATAAATTAAGGAAAAATCACAAAAATAGCGGTAACTCCCTCAAAAATAGGCCAAACCGTGTAAAATTTGAATATGTTGCCAAACAAGAGTAGCTGCGTAAAACTCCAATTTGCAAATTAGTGGCGCTGTACTCGGAATACGTCATCTGCGAGGAGCATAAAAGTCCATGTTTGAAAGCAAGCCCACATATTTCACTGTGATAGTGACATCAGAAATCTGAGATAGCCAATTTGTAACAACGTCCTCCAGGCATAATTTGCCTGCAGAACTACGATGGAAACCATTAGGAGACTAGAGACAGAACAAAATCAAACAGAAGTGGCCAGATGGCTAAATGTGAGTCCTTCTGGGGTTCACAGACTTTGGAGGCAATTTCAAACCACAGATTCGGCATCTAGGAGGTTCAGCCAAGGACGGCCAACTGTTATGACGAGCGCCGATGACCGGTATTTGACGTTATGTGCACGCAGGAATAGAACCGCTAATCCGACTCTTCTTAGATCTTCCCTTGCTGCAGCCACCGAAAGGTTGGTGTCAACGACAACTGTGCGTAGAAGGCTTCACGAAAGTGGTCTGCATGCGAGGCGACCAGCCATTTGCATGCCGTTCACATCGTGCCATAGGAGAGACCGTGTGCAGTGATCCCCACAACATGTCTACTGGACGAGTGATCAATGGAGGACTCTTCTCTTTACAGATGAGTCCAGGTTTAGTCTAGAAAGCGATAGTAGGCGATATTTGATATGGAGAGCGCCTGGAATCCGTTATCAACCGTCAAACATGTGTGAAAGAGATGCATACGGAAGAGGCACTATCTGTGTTTGGGATGGCATCTCTTCGGGTAGAGGCACAGACCTCCACATCTTTCCAAGGGGAATGGTGAGTGCTCAGGTTTATAGAGGTGACATCTTTGATGCTTATGTGCGTCCATATGCCGGGGTAATAGCGATTTCTTTCCTGTTACAGGACGACAACGCAAGACCACAGAGGGCTCGCATCGTAGATGATTATCCTCAACAGGAAAAAAAGTATGCGCATGGGGTGGCCAGCTCGATCCCCGGACTTGAATCCTATCGAGCACGTTTGGGATGCTTAAGGAAGACGTCTAACTGCTTTCAATTCGCCCCCTTAGACCCTTGCTGCGCTTGCAACGGCTTTGAAAGAGCAATGGCTCTCGCTTCCTATGGAACTGATAGACCGCATAATTGAAAGCATCACACATCGCTGTATGTGCTGTATTGCTTCTAGAGGCGATCATATTCCATATTGAAGGTACTTTTCCTATAGCAAACTGACACCTTCGATTTGTTCATTTTATACATGTGCTAATTTCTATACTACCATAATTTTGTCTGGTCATTTCTTTTTATATTATTTGATACCTTACTACGTGTTGTATATTGTGGGTAAGTTTCATAAAATTCTACATGTAATGTTTTCAGTAATCGGGATTTTCGTGATTTTTCGTTAATTTATGATAACCAGTGTACATTTGAAAAATGAAGTTGTTTAATTTTTAACTGAATAGATCTTTGATTTTGTTGATTTCGTTTCAAAATATTAAGGCTCTTAGAACTATACCATTTGCTAGATATTTTTGAAATATTAGGGGATTTGAACATGCTATTTTGTGGAAACAATTGTAACATACTTACGTCAAAACATGAAGTGGAAAATTTTGTTAAAAAACGAACATATGGCAAATTAAGAGTTGAAAATTGGTCTTTAGAAACGTCTACAGTTACAAATGCTTCTGAAGTCAAAAATAACTTAACTAGTACTTAAAATAGCTAGTAATTAGTTCTAAAAGTTATAACTGATCATTTAAAGTGTCTGAAGATGTAATTTCAAAAATACTTTCGTTCAGATTTTCATGTTGAAAAAACAGATTACGTTTATATAAAATATATTCAAATGAAATGATTAATGTCAGTCACTTACCAATAAATTCTGAAGACAAATTTGTCGAGTTATGGAACGACACTGGTTTAAAATTTGAGTTTTCGAAAAAAACTGTTAAATGAACTTTTGTTGTGGATTAGAATAGAATTTTTAATGCGTTCTGGAATGACCCTAAATATACTTTTAAAAGGTTCCAGCATTTATGTTTATAAAATAAAAAAATACGCCTAATATGCAATATGATGAAGAAGCTCTTATCTTGCAGTACCAAATCTATGTCCAAGATTTTGTGTAAAAATAAACAAATAGATCCAGGTCATTAATATAAATATATGGCTTTGACTTTCGCACGCAGCGAAATTACATCAGTATTTGTAATAAGGAAGTATTTTCGGCTAAATTTTCTATATGAATTATTATCAGAAAGTGTTTTAATTCGCATTCCTAGTTTATATACCTCCATGTATAAAATAACGAAAATATTCGTTCGTATAAAAGAATTCAGCAAGTAGAATAGCGTGATAACTTATGATTCGTCAGTATCTGTTAAAAGAAAACAATGCACCAATCTGTATAAACTAGCTTCTTCTTACCTATGGAGTATATTTCAGTCCAAATAAAGATATGCATTTTAATATTTTCCAGTGCTAGTTTTGACAATTAGTCTTAAATATGTTTTAAGTGTCAAGTATCGTTTCGCAACTTGGTTTTTAATAAAACAGGATTTTAATTCTTCAATAAAATCCTGTAATGCATTTAAATTAAATTTTATTTGATTTCTCCTTTAGCATTTTTGAACTTACATTGTTCTATTGAGTAATTTTTAAGATTTCGATTTTATGCCCATTGTTTCATTGTCACCATGATTTCTACTTTAATTGTATATAATTTTAGTTGTTTTGCATTTTAGATGTAATATCTTATAATATTTCTATCCATTAAGGCGTAATTTTTCAGTATTCTTATTTTTGTACTTTATTTGTTTCTAAAGATATTACTTTTATGATGCTATATAATTCATCGGGCGATAGACACATATTAATTTTAAATTAAAATTATTTTAGGAATGATAATGTTTCGTTACTACGATAACATTCGTTCTGAATATTAAAAACGACATAATTTACTTTCCATATTTGTATAACAAGTTCGATAAAATGAGTTCTCTGTTCCAAGATTTATTAATAAATCTACGAAAGCAAAATCTGTTACCTTCCCTTTATTTTTTAGGAGAGCAATTTTGGGCATGAAGATTATTGCTTAAATCTTTTATCGTGAAAAAAGAGCAACGAAATATTGTGCTTATTACCCATACATGGGCACTTTATGAGGATTTTAACAAATACTTTCAATTTATCCTTAACATAACGGCTCGGTCCCGAATTTCAAGAATTAGAATTGTTCAAGAATTAGAATTGAATTTTCAAGAACAAGAATTATTCAAACTATTAAGGAACAGAACTCAAACTCTTAAAAAAATTATAATCAAGATGGCTGGTTACAGAAACAGGTAAAATATATCAGTTAATTTAGCAAACAGATTTCGAATAACTGAGAGGAGATTTTAGCGCATTGTTGATAAAGATGCTGCCAAATACAGATTAATTGCTATCATTACAAGTGTTTGAGAATTCTTATTGATGAGTACTTTTTATTATTATTTTTATTTGATAATGCGCAATTCCATCTTTGTTAACTTTCTTAGTAAACAATTTTCAAAACTTCAGTTTCTAGTTATTTTATTTTATTCATTTTACGTCTAGCTGTCAATTTCAAGAATCAAACTCATAACTAAATTTTGAAATTTTGCTAATCAAATTAATTCACCCAAAGGGGACGCTGAGCAAAGTGTATCTTCAAAAAGAAGAGCCCAAAAAGGTTGAGAAACTACTTAATATATACTTTTCAGCATTTTTTTCGTGCTTGG
Source organism: Stegodyphus mimosarum (assembly GCA_000611955.2). Classification (NCBI taxonomy): domain Eukaryota; kingdom Metazoa; phylum Arthropoda; class Arachnida; order Araneae; family Eresidae; genus Stegodyphus; species Stegodyphus mimosarum. The sequence continues at coordinate 19,842 of KK114339.1, read as the reverse complement.
GGGTGGGGATATTTCTCGTTCTGCAAATGAATTGAAGTATCTAAAATTTTATTAAAACTGCTCCTTTTTTTATGCTTAACTTTATTAATAAAATTAAAATTAAGCCAAATAAATAATTAAGTTGCTAAAATTTATTTGCACAGTGTATATTAATTCCATTTTATCTTACTTCCGAATAACACTACTTTTCAAAACTACTTTTAGTGCCTATTATTCCATCATTTTTGTATCACTTGCGCCATCAACCTATGGGAACGATTGCAACACCTACGCAAGATATTCCGAAGAAACTTTTCCCTCTGCCAGATATTCCTTTGAATGATGAGAATATACCACACTTTCTGCCTCACTTACCGATTTCAACGAAGGAGCCTATTTCTAAGTGGGACATACCCGGATTTACTTTAGTTCCAAACGAAGTATTTTGGAAATTCACAACGGAAAGCCAAGCTGAAGTCACTTCAAATATCGATACGTTAAATGACCTAGACCCTGAGATTAAAAGGAAACGGAAACGACATGAAGATTTAATTAGTGAAAATTTTGAGGTAGGATTCTTGTTTGCCTCGAAACCTTTGGTGCAAGCATTGGCTAATCCTTTCATAGGGCCGATAAGTAACAAGTAAGCACATTTTTGTAATATATTATGCATTGTATATAATTATTTTTATAATATATATTAATTCTGTATTTCGTTCAATTTTGTTCATGTGAGTTACTCAGTAATAACATCTAAAGATATCAAAATATGAAACCTCAAATAAAGAGGCATTTAGGAAATGAAACAGGTAAAAATAATCTTAAATTTATTGCTAAACTATTTTAAGCACTGGAGCGTATAAAATATTTTTTTCTTTTGTAAATGACGTCAATTTAAATATCTTATCTCTTTTCATTACTTAAATTATAAATATCATAAATCTTAAGTTTGATGTATCAACTTCACAACTTCATAAATCAGCTCAAAAGTTAAATCTTTGTTTCTGTATTTTTAAGATTATTACTGGTTTCTTAAATCATAGAACCTTTCACCAGTAGCAGAGCTAGTTAGTTTTAATACCTTTGCCTAACCATCAAATAAAATATTCTGAAATGACTAGTTTTATACTCAACGTGAATAAATGAAATTTTGAATCTTCTAAATGTCAAGGGTTTGACCTTGAAACCTTAAAGTTCCTCAAAATGCCCTCAATAAATGGTGATATCTTGATTACAATGCCAAAATGACCCATTCGCATTGTACCTCGACCTTTTTTCTTTCAGTATATATTCATGCCGAAATGGTACATCGCACAGAATTTATCGTGTGTAGCAAATTGGAAAACCATCCTTCTATGTGGAATTTTATGCCCAAAGCTCTTGCAATGCTTAAGATAGTCCTCCACAAAAATGTCTCCCAAAAATAAATTCCCTCAGGAACTCACTGTTTGTGAGTAAGGGTGTGGCAATCTTCAGGTAACTTAGTCCTTCAAGGGATCCCCCTCTTGGTGAAACGGTTGTCACGATCCTGCAGCCCTAAATATTTTTCTTCCTTTCCTTTTGAACTCTTCTTTTATGTCACTTTTCTATTTTTCCTCTTTTATAATTCTCCTTTTCCTAGGTTGAGGCTCAAAATGAAAGGCTGTTACATTCTCAGCTCAGACTGGATTTCAGGTTGGGGCTCATAATGAGATGCTGTTTCTAGATTCTCATGGAGAGAAAACCGCCTATGAGTTTGCCGTAAGTTGTGACATTTAAAGCTTGAAAGGAGGGTCCTGGTAGTTTGAGGGGTGAGGTACTGTTCCTAGCACACTGCTTTGATTTTTTCTTCAGATTAAAATTGGAGGCACTTAGCTGTCCCTGTTGGTGTCAATCGGTTGCTTTCTCGTCCTTGGGCTCACTGGCTTGGGGATAAGCTCTCGGAAGTTCTTGTTTTCGGCGAAGCTGATTGTGAAGCTTCAGATTGCATTCAGACCCATTAGACCTGGCGCAGGAATTTGCATCCCCTTTTTGGACTCCGCGGCGAGTGGGGCCGCCTGGTCTGAATCTTTATTTTCCTTCAAAATGCACAAATCTGAGGTGATGCAGAGATGATAATGTCTGTAAAATAATTAAGAACATGCACAATGCCTCAAATTTTGTGCTTACCTGAAATTGCTAAATTACCTAACATTCCTGGTTTTGTAGTTATTAGCAATTCTGGTGAACTACAAAAAATGGCTCTGTTTCTAGTACATATATATAGAACTGCTAGTGTTGGTGAATCGTAAAATATGAAATGTTTAAGATGTGAAGATATCTTTCTAGAAACCATCTCGTCAACACAATCTGCTTCTCTGCTTGTGCTTACAAAAGCTATACAAATAAATATCTCTATGTCTCCTTAAATTCCTGTCGAGGCAATATCTCTGAATTCGATCTTTTGTCTGTGTCAGAAGAATATTTCGTAGAGAAATTTGCAACACAGAATGTCCATGGACCTAGGTGTATCAAGATGCGTAAGGAGGGTCAGATGATTAATACCATGTAGAGACATTAGGTACTTTTTGACAGCAAGGCAGATGAAAAATGAGCAATACCCTCGCCTGGACTCGAACCATGGACCTCTCGAATACGCGCCGAGAGTGCTGACTTCTACCCCACCAAGGCATGCAAACAAGGCAGGAGAAATACCTTATATACTTCCCCTTTTAAAGGGCGACTGGGATTAGGGGACCCAATCGCCAAATCTTGGTGGTGAAGGATCCCCATCCACCATCTTTTTAGTTCGGGCGCCCCTTGTAGAGTAATTAGGTTATTTAGAAGCAGGATAGATGCAAAATGAGCAATGTCCTCGCCGGGATTCGAACCACCGACTTCTCGAATACGCACCAAGCGTATTAACCACTACACCACGAAGGCATGCGAAGGCGGGAGAAATGCCTTACAACCAAACACATGATTCTGGCTTTGAATACGCCTGATGTGCCAGTTACCATTAAGGCTGGTTATTTAAACTGCCCTGTTTCTAACCCTATGTGATATTTTCAATGCTGTTTCGGTCACTCTAAAATGCTCTGCCATGGTAATCCCGCAATCACGCGATGCTCTGGGAAAGGCTATGACAGCGGCAGTTGTGCCGTTGATCCATTATGTGTTAACTGCTAAGGTGAACATGCAGCATTTATAAAAGTTTCTCTAAGTGGAAAGTCGAGATGGAAGGTTAGGCCATCAAAATGGCAAGAAGCGTTTCACATGATAGAACCAGAAGGATAGTACAGAAGTCTCAGCCATGATCAAGTACACTGGTGTCCAAAAGTTAAGCATAAATTGTAAAATGCGAAAAACATGGAGTAAATATTCGTAAAATTATTCCAAATTTCTTGCAGATATTAATTGGGTGAAGAAGAAACATTGGGTTTATGAAAAACTTTTCAGTCGACTACGTCCTGCGCGAAACACCTGCGCATGTCGGAACGCCGAGAAGCCAATTCACGCAGCATAGGCATTTCAGACAAGTTTCGGGCAACTGTTGTGCGAAAGAACGTTGTTAACCATCAAACAAGGTGAACGATGGCCCAAAGACGCCAATTGGAGATGTTTGCGAAAGGAAGAATCGTTGGAATGCTGGATTCCGGACTATCACAAACCGAAGTGTCTCGAATTATGAATGTGAACCAGTCTGTAATCACAAGACTGTGGCAGAGGTTTCAAAGAACGGGAGATGTTACCCGATGACCAGTATCAAGTCGACCAAGAGTCACAGCCCCTCGCTAAGACCGATATCTGGTAGTAAGTGCGCGACGTCAGAGGGGCAGTACTGCCAGAGCACTGGGTTCGGCGCTCACAGTCGCCACAGGAATACGAATTTCGGGACAAACTGTTTACAGGAGACTCAATCATGCTGGCCTGTATGCCAGAAGACCAGCAGTTTGCATTCCCCTCACGTCTGCGCAGAAACGCGATCGTTTGAACTGGAGTTTGAAACATCAACATTGGAGTGTGGGAGAGTGGGCCAATGTGATGTTCAGTGACGAGACCCGGTTTAGTCTGAGTACTGATTCTCGTCGGGTAACGATATGGAGAGAACGTGGAACACGTTTTGAACCAAGAAACATATCGGAAAGACATCATTTTCCATCAAGGGGAGTAATGGTATGGGCAAGCATCATGATGGACGGCCGCACAGACCTCCATTTCTTTGACACGGGGTCTGTGACTGGTCAAAGATACAGAGACGAAGTTCTTGAGCCTTATGTTCGCTTGTTTCGAGGTGCTGTCGGTCCTGACTTTATATTCATGGATGATAATGCGCCATGTCACCGAGCGGTGCTGGTTGATGACTTCCTTGAAACTGAAAACATCCAGCGCATGTCGGGGCCTGCGAACTCCCCTGATTTAAATCCTATCGAGCATGTATGGGATATGCTCGGAAGACAAATTGCAGCCCTTTCGCACCCACCAAGCTCCGTTACAGAACTGAAGAGAACTCTTCAAGAAGCTTGGAACCGTTTAAGCTCACAACTCATTCATCATCTCATAGCAAGTATGGTAAATCGCTGTGCAGCGTGTCTGGCTGTCAGAAGTGACCACGCACCTTATTAAACTGCAGCATCAGTAATTTATTTAATGTTTTCTTTCATTTTTTCTTTAAAGTGTAAATCCTTGCTATTTTCAGTTTTCTTTCAAACTGCTACTTTGGATAATAAAATTAATTATTTCGTTCTTTTGATTTGCTTCCTTATTTTATAACCATTTTACACTCGCATATCACGTTTCTCGCCATTCTAATTTACAGTTCCTTCTTTATTCACATGATTATCAGTTATGCTTAACTTTTGGACACCAGTGTACTTCTTACGCCAAGGTCACTAAATCAACAAGAATAATAGCTTGCCAAAAGTATTCAATCTTCCTAAGAGTCCTCAATCTAAATATCAGTCGCCTAGGACGTGAAAATTTTGATAAAAAGAACCAACCTGCTTTCACAGGAGAAAGAAATAACATTCAAAAGTAAACAAATAAATCCTCAAAATAAAATATGGGGGAAATCTAGAAGCTCTACCAATAGCTCTAAGAAAACTCTGTGCTTCGATTCACAAGGCTCAGACGGCATAGAAGTAGAAGAAGAAATGCTCCAAAACATGTGTTTCCCCGCAAATCTAAGAAGGAGCACAGAAAAACTAAATGTTCCTGATGGCCACCCTCATTTCCTGGAACTGTCGTGGCTTTCACCATGGCCTTGATAACATCAAACAGCTGATCAGTATCCATTGTCAGGTACAGGAAACTCTGCTAAGACCTGAAAACTCTCTGAAACTGCAATTCTTTAGAGGATACCCAAAAGTAAGGAAGGAATATATCGTTAATGATAAAGCCTCCGGAGGTTTAGCTATTTTGTCTTTACTTCCATCTAATATAATCTCGCTGGCAACATACTTTCAGCTACAGCAGTTGAAATAAATATAAAAACATTAATGACGATGTGCTGTCTCTACTTTCCGCTTAATGAATACATAGATCAGCGAAAGTCAGATGACCTCATAGAGCTGCTGCCTGCTTCTTTTCTACTTTTGGGAGATTTTAACGGCTTTAGTTCTTTATATGAAGCAGTGACTAACGTGGACGACAGGTAAAGCGAACAATAGCTGATTATTGTCTCTGCCTACTTAATAATGACGAGAAAACTTACTTCCGCTAGCCCACGAGAACATTCTATACATTTGACATTGCCGTTTGTTCGCTGTTCATCTTGCCTTTCCTTACTTTTAGTGCAGGAAATGATCACTTGAGCAACAATCCTTTTCCCCATCTTTTACTGTTCTAGAAGAAACTGTTTCATATTTCAAGGACAGAAAACGTTTTATTTGATCATACCAACTGAAATTTCTTTAACGCTGAAGCTGAAATAACCGAATTGCTGAATAATGTGCTAATGCAATGAAGCAATGCAGTCTGTTATTAACAGGATTCTTAATCCCAAAGGCATCAAAGTTACCA
>KK114338.1:988981-1001726 GCA_000611955.2 Stegodyphus mimosarum | reverse complement strand
GAATCCAAAAAGACTGGCACATTTCCCTTTCTAACAGAGTTGATAATTGCTGCTGGAAAGCCCCACATTTGTTCAAATAAGCTACATATCTGATTCTTTCGTATCTGAGTAATAAGATATCTAATGATATTGTGCACTAAATACATTTTTGAAGAGTTGTTAATCATGAAGTACAAAACATTTTCAATAGGAAATTGATTAGTAGAAGTAGATAGATAATTAAAACATAAAAAAATATCTATGAATTATTGAGAAATGCGTTTATTATCTTTAAGTCATTGATTAAAACATTAACATTGATTAAAACAAGTACAGATTAATTAAATTACAAAAATAAATGAAGCAGCTTATCATTGGCGAAAGTAACTCACTTCGAACTAATTAAGCTCAAGGCTGTGCAAAATATAAATTAAAGATGCTATGTTTTCTCACTGGCAAAACTTATCAAAGCCTTGTAATGATACAGCGTAACATAACATGTAACGTAGTGGCTTAAAATTTTTCGAAAGACTTCTCTAAAAGTGTTTCTAATCATAATGTGCAAATAAGAAGCAATAATAATTTTAAAAGTGTAAAGCTTAGCCAGGTAAGTCCGTATTTGATAATTATCCTATCTAAAGCATTGATCAAGTTCCAAACGAAAGGAAGTTTAATTTTTAAAGAAGAAATTCATTAAAAATTTTACCTTATATTCCATATATATAATTTTTTTAGCCCAAAGCGTTAGCCCAGAAGGGCTATTATTCTGGAAAAAGCATTTTGCGTCTGTTCACTATATACTGCGTAGAACTTTTTAAATTGTTGCCACAAAATATTATCGCCCTGTATTATATTTAAAGAAATTAAATAATGAAGAATCTAAAAACTTTCAGATTTTTTTTTAAGCTTAAAAAAGCGTTAAGTCAGAATTCTCGAAATAGGATTTTCTTTAATCACTGTAAAAGGCTGAATCACTTTTCAAATTGTTGCCGCCAAATGTTATCGCCCTGTATTATTTTAAAGGAAAATAAATTGTGAAAAATCTGCATGAGTTGTATGTGTTTCTCGCATTGTGAAAAAACGACTGTACCTAAAGCTACCAAATTCTGAATAATGTACCGAACATGGGCCCATGGACGACCGAATTTCGAATTTGTTTTATTATCTATTTCAAATTTCGTAAAACTTTAACGAATTTTTTATTAACAAACTCAACAATTTTTTATTAACAAACTCAACTCAGATATGCTGTTTTTAAATATTTTGTGATTGTCCTGTTGAATTAAATTTTATATTGCATAAGGGCGAAGAACGCATATTTAATAAATACATTTAGCTCATAAAATGTTAATAATGAAAAGACTAAAAAAAAATTTTTTTAAAGTCACCTTACTAAGAAAACTGAAACTGATATGATAAACTGAGAAAAAATTGAAAAAAAAAAAGTAGAAAAAAATGTATGCACACTCCTAACATTGAATTGACAATTCTAAAACGATGCTTAATAATAAAGCAAATTTAAAAAAAAAAAAAAAAAAAAAAAAAAAAATCTGGAAGCTTTCAGATTTTATATGACTCCTAGAGGGGCGTTTTTCTCTTCTGCACACACACACATGTTTTGAGAGACGTTTCCAGAACATTTGGGCTAAAAATATTTTAAAACAGCTCATCTTTAGAATTTCCAAGGCACAGTCTTGCGCTGACGGCGAAAATATTATGTCCGTACAATGTTGCCACCGCTTGCTTTGAAATCGTTGAGTTTTTTAATCAAAAATTAGTTAAAGTTTTCCAAAATCTGGAGCAGATAATAAAACAAATTCGAAATTCAAAATTCGGGCTTCCAGGAGCCCATATTAGAGTAGAGGACTACATTATTAAAAAAAAATATGGCTCTAAGTATTGTTGTTTTGCAATGCAAGAAACATATACATTCATGCAGATTTTTCAGGATATAATTTCTGTAATGCAGGGCGATAATATTTGATAGCAACAATCCGAAAAGCAATTCAACGCTTTTACTGATTCGATGCAAAATGCCGTTTCGAGACTGATAGCCCTTCCGAGCTAACGCAGCTTCGGGTTAAAAAAAAAATGGTTTAGCAGGGTTGAGTGGAACAGCAGACTGTATGCTTTGTGAGAGTGCATAAAAGCTTGATAAACCTCTTGAGCCACAGTTAAATCTGAAACCTTTGAGTTCTTATTTTCTATTTATTTTCTTAATTTATGCTTATTGTGGAAATTCAAACTTGCTTTTATTTTTCATAAACATGAAAGATTTAAAATTCTAAAATAATCAGATAAAAGTTATAGACTATGGTTACATACGTGAAATAATAATCGGAACTATATATATATATATATATATATTGTATTTTTACCGTAAGTTTTAGTGTTGCTAATTTGTATTTCTTTCTTTTCTTTTTTTTTTTTAATTTTCATTTTAACCTTTCATACCCTTAATAATTAAGTCTTCATGTGCATTTTTTTTCTTTTAGAGATTTTTTGTGCTATTTATTTATCGTTTTTAATTTCTAGCACGTTAAAATTGCATTTAATTACATTTAAATGAGACGTTTTTTTGACCACCATTGTGGCTTGCCTTAAAATGGACTACTGAGACCTTTCATGTACTGTCCCCCGACCCCTAGCGAATGTTCGGAGAGCAAGCAAGTTATGTCATAACAGCTCGAATGGAATTCTCCTGTGACATTCCTAACAAAAGCTAAGGTTAAAAGAAAAATGTAATAAATCTGCTGGGAGGGTGGAGTTGGAAAGGAAGTTAAAATAGGCTGCACCCGAGCAGAATGCATGGAACGTACGTTACTAGAAGCACCACAGGGGAACCACTACCAATTCCGCTGAACAATAGGATGACGGGTACGAGAAAGAAAGCGGAACTTTGGGGAGCTTGCAGGTGGCGTTCGATTTCACCGTTTGAACTCTTGTTTGATAGATGGTGTCGAATTCAACCAGAAAGGTTTTGGGGGTAAACGTGTAAAGGATTAACGGTTCCGCTAATGCAAAGTTAAGAATAAAAATTCGTTGCTATTTTAGCAGATATTCACCCAGGGCTTAATTTCTAAAATTAGATGAAGCCCTATGGAAGACTGTGAAGAAGGAAAGGAAAGAAAATAAACAAAATAGCTAAAAATTAAAATAATTAAATAATAAAATAAAATTATTGTTATTTAATCAATTAATTAAATTAAATTAATTAATAAATACACCAATTAAATGATGACTTAATTAATTAATTAATTAAACAATAAATTTGAATTAAGAAATATGTCAAAAGATAAAGACAAATGTAATAAATTACTAAATTAATTTTAGATAGTTAAATCGAAAAAAAGAAAAAAAAGTTTCGGTCCTAGTCTTACTTGGGGCATCGTCTGGAATTACAGTTACACTTAGATGCTAAGAAGCAGCTCAGACGATCTCCGTATGAGTTTAAGCCTTGATTATACTCATAATGTTCTATTCTAAGGGATGACAGGTACCACTCTTTTTTTGTAGCATACCAAGGAAAAAGGATAAAACGATTAAAGCTCTATTAAACAGAACAGTGAGAATTTCTAGAAACAGTATAAGCATATGGAAAGCAATTTAACGGGAAAGTGCAGCTTTGAAAATAAATAGGGCAGAGTTCAAGACTTTCTGATCGCGATGCCCTGTCGATATAATTCTAGCCCTCAAGCAGAAATTTTACCTAAATGCAATCTGAGAACTTATATTATTTATTTATATTATTATTACTTTTATTTATTCTTTTATTCTTCTTCTTAAATTTTCATTTATATTTATATATTTATTGAATTTTAATTTCAATCTAATTATTTTAATTTTAATTAGTACAAGAGACAGCAGTGGTCCCCTCGTTTGGTTACATGATTCAGAAGGTCTACAGGAGCTCTGCAGTGAGAAGCCACTAGCGTGGAACGTACACGACCAGGGTATCACTTTGAGTTCTTTGAGGGGGGAATACAAAATTTACCCCCTCTCATAAATTTATTGCATATCTTGGAGAATAAGCCTTTGACATATGATTGAGAGTTTTCTTTCCTTAAAAGTTTCAACATCTATGCAGAATTTGAGTGAGAGGAAAAGACAGGCCTACATTCAGAATTGATTTTTAGGGCATGTTTACCACTAAAACAGAATAATGAGCTAAAATTGTGGCTTACTTACAGAAAAGAAGTGCCGGAACCTTTTTATTTTGAGGCTCCGGTGCGCTCCGGCTAAAATTATAATTTATCTCGAAAACTGAGAAATACCAGAGCCGGGCTCCGATGGGCTCCGGCGCAATTTAAGCTTTGTATTCATCTCCAGGGCTTAATTTTGCCGAAGCCCACCAGAGAACATTGTGTAACTTTTAGTTCTAAGATAAATCGTAATTCTAGCCGGAGCGCACCGGAGCCCTGAATAAAAGGGCTCCAGTATTTCTTTTAAGTAACTACTTTTAAGTATTTCTTTTTGTAAGTGAAGCATAGTTTCAGCAGACAAATTTCATTTTAAAACTAAATATACCTCTAAAATCGATTATAACTTCCAAATTCTTGCCTGTCTTTCTCTGGGGAACAAACATTTTGATGGAGGTTTAGATTTTTAAGGAAAGAAAAGCCCCATCCATATGTCAAAAGCTAATTCTCCAGGTACAATAAATTTATGGAAGCGGGTAAAATATTTTGTTCCCGAAAGTATTAGCAGTGATTACCTTGGTCTTCCACGTCCAGTGTTGGTGACGTTTTGGAGAATTAATTGAACTATGTAACCAAATATGGGAGACAAAAATTGTCACTTATGCAGACCTTACATTTGTTCGCATGTTGTCGTCAGATCGGATTCTGGGGAATTTTTTTTTGTCCAGTCTTATTCTGCTTGAAAACTAGAATTATATTGGCAGGGCATCGCGGTCAGAAAGCGCTGGACTCTTCTCTATTTTCGAAGCTACAATTCTGCATTAAAATTTCTTTCCATACTCTCATATTGTTTCTAGCAGTCTCTCTATTTTCAGAGATGCTTTAATCGTTTTACTTTTTCCCACTGGTATGCTGGAAAAAGAAGTTCCCCCCTCCCGTCCTCCATTGAAATCGTATGTTGTACCGTATATTTAGGGTCTAAATTCAGCCGAAGGCCGGCTGAGCTATTTCTTAGGTTTTGTTTGTAACTCTAAGTCCAGTAGGAGCCGAAAATAAGACGAGGTAATCTCTTTTATTTAACTATTTATAATGATTTTAATAATTTATTAAATTTTTATTTATACCTTTACATTTATTGCATTTTAATTTCAATCTAATTATTTTAATTTATTAGTCCAAAGGAGCTTTGTCTCTGAGGGATTATTGTTTTCGTTTTGCGATTTTGCGTCGACTCGCTCTGAATGTCAGTTTCACTTTTCAAATTGTTGTCACCAAATATTATCGCCCTGTATTATATTTGAAGAAATTAAATAATGAAGAATCTACATAAATGTATACGTGTTTCTCGCAATGTGATAAAACAACGGTATTTAGAGCCATCGAATTTTGAATGACGTAATCCTACTAGCATCTAGAAGCCCCAATTTGAAATTTGGAATTTGTTTTATTATCGATTTCATATTTTGTAAAACTTTACGAATTTTTGATTAACAAACTCAAGGATTTCAAAGCGTGCAATGGCAACATTGCACACATAAAGCTTTTTTTTTTTTTTTTAATCTCTAGCGGGTGAAACTGTGTATCGGAAATTCTAAAGATATGCTTATTTTAAAATTATTTTGCGATATTGCTCTTGAACTGAATTTTATTGTTCAAGTGCGAAGAACATGATATTTAGTAAATAAATGTAACACATAAAATGTTAAAAAAACGCCCCTTTGGATGTAATTTAAAATTTGAAACCTTTCAGATTTTCTTCTGCTATTTTAAATGTTGAAATGTCTTATTATATAATTAGTTATTTTATTTATTCCCCCCTTTTTCCTGACGACCTTCTAGAATGCTCCGGCACTTCTAATTTTAGAAATTAAGCCCTCTTCATCTCTGTTATTACAAAAAGAAAATTGTTCAAGGTAATGTCGTTATAAAAATTGTTTCGACAATGGAATATTAGAAATCACATTAGACATAAATAGTACTTTTAATAAGCTTATTGCAATGTTAATAAAACTTACGTATAATGTACTAGATTTACTAATATTACAATAAAGATTTTAAGATTTCTGTTCAGTGATGATAAAAAGTAATGCTTAAAGAATATAATATTGTTACGAATTTTGTATATAGATGGACAATTTTAGTGCAATTATATGTGAAATTGTTGTATTTTTCTGTCTTATGTGACATGAAAAGTTAAGAGAGAGGAGTTATGTCGTAAAAGTAAGAATACAGGGGCAAGTCTATTTAACATTGAATAGATGGGTATCTCGGTAATTTGGCGATATATCGTCAAAAGTCGCCACACTTGGCGACCATTTGGGGACATTTTGGTCTGGTCTCTATATCACCGTAATTACTGTAATTAATAAATGTAAAAATTCTGAAAAGGAAGAAAATATATTCAACATGTTTAAAATTCAATGTTAGAAAGCTGTTAGTGTTAGAAGAATACACTGCATTTGGGGAGAATATAATAAAAGTCTAAGCAAATTTATTTTGAAGACATGTACCCGAGGTTTCAGTTATCAGGTATTTAAACAGTGGAGAAAAAAGAGAATGCCAAAAATGAAAGCGGATTGCAATAAAGGGTAATAATATTTCATACCTGACATTTATTTATCTTTCTATAGTAATCACACCTACATGTTCCAACGACCAGTGTAATTAAGAACGGGAATGCAAACGATCATTACAGAACTTCTTAACAAATAAAATAAACAAATAAAATCTGAAATCTTATATTATGCCCAAGGGGCGTTTTTTTAACTTTTTGTGTGTTACTTCTATTTATTAAATATCACGTTTTTCACATTTAAACTACAAAAATTCACTTCAACAGCAATATCACAAAATAATTTAAAAATAGCCCATTTTTAGAATTTCTGATAAACAGTCTCGCGCCCCGGAGATAAAAATGTTGTTTTCCGTACAGTGTTGCCATCGCTCGCTTTGAAATCGTTGAGTTTGTTCATCAAAAAAGTTTTAAAAAATATGAAATAGATAGTAAAACAAATTCGAAATTCAGGCGACCAGGTGCCTGCGTTCAAGTGGAAGACTATGTTATTCAAAATTTGATGACTCTAGATACCGTTGTTTTTTCACAATGCGATAAATTTACATACATTTATGCAGAGTTTTCTTTATTTAATTTCCTTAAATATAATGCAAAGCGATAACATTTGGTGGCAAAAATTTGAAACGTGGAATGAACGTTTATAGCGAAACAAGGCAAAATGCCATTTCGAAACTAATAGCCCTTCTAGGCTACCGCCCCTTTGGGCTAAAATTCTGATGTTGCTACCACGTCACTTTCTTGTACGCCTATTAAATTATAAACATTTTTACAGCACTTCAGTTAAACTTATTTCATTTGTGAAAATGAGATCCGATCCTACATTTCTTTAATAAAGTGGACAGTTACACATTTCTCAAAATATTAATTTTTAAACACCAAATATTTATACAATTATTAATTCACCAATTTCAATAGAAATATTAAGATAGAGTAAAAGTTTCTTTATTAGTGTTTAAATAAATACAAGTCCTTCATTTAGCTAATATTATGTTTTTAAACTTATTATGATATAACCATCTACAAAATTAAGACAAAAAACAAAAGATAAGATGGTTACTAAATTTTTAATTTACATTTTTAACAGGTTCTTCCCGTGTTTAAAAGCACTTTGTGTAATGCGCTCTTTTCACACTGCCTACTGCAATTAAAAAGAGAGATAGGTGTACAACTAGGTATTATTAAGAGTCAAAAATACAAAATTTCAACATTTTACAGCGAACTGTTATAGAACATTACAACGTATAGGTATACGTACAGACTTCACGACGGAACTAGTCAAAATGGATTCGGGAATGGTCAAAATGATATTTAAACTAAAATCAGAAATCCAAAATTTTATTTTTTTGTGATTAGAACACTTCCTTCACTTTGTACAAGGAAGTAAAAGTTATAGCAGTCCCATTTAAAAATTCCAGCATTCTAATCGTTTTTGAGTTATGCGAAAAGTTCAAAAAAACTCTTCGAGCAAAGTGCCGTTTAGGCGCTGCCGATTTGCAGTAAAAAATAGAAATGCACAACTAGATGTTATAGAAGTTCCATATACAAAATTTAATCGTTTTTGAGTTATCCGAGGTATATTCGTACGTATAGATGTCACGAAAAAATCCATTTTACAAACAGTTTTGGAATAGGGTCGTTTATTCTGTTCGTACGTGCAGACGTCAGGCAACAAAATAGACAAAATGGATATTTCCGTTGAAATCTGAAAGACGAAATTTTCCGCGATTGCAGTATTTTCTTTACTTCGTACAAAGAAGTAAAAAGTTTCATAATTTTTTAAACTGTTCTTTTAAACTGTTCTTTTTTAAACTGTATTGGCAGGGGATAGCGGATACCAGTGGTGAAGGGAATATTTAACTTTATATGCTTTCTCACCCACACTTTTCCCATTGTGAAAGAATCATTTTTCCATCGTGATTTCTACGTTGAACACCAATACCAATACTGAAGTATCTCTGATTTATCGCACGAAGGGCGACGTTATCAGCTCAGAGTTGATATCAGAAGTCCGCATGAAGTGGAGATAATTGGAAATGCAGAAATACACAAAAAAAAAAAAAAAAAAAAAATCTGAAAGATTTCAGATTTTAAATTACGTCCAAAGGCGCGTTTTTTTAACGTTTCGTGTGTCACCTTTTTTTATTAAATATCATGTACTACGTACTCAAACCATAAAATTCAGTTCAAAATCAATATCGCAAAATCATTTTAAAATGAACATATCTTTAGAATTTCCGTAAGTCTCGTGCGCTGGAGATAAAAATGTTTTTCTTTTCGTACAGTGTTGCCATTGCTCGCTTTGAAATCATTTAGTTTGTTAATCAGAAATTCGTTGAAATGTTACAAAACATAAAATCGATAATAAAGCAAATTTCAAATTCAAAATTAGGGCTTCCAGATGCCCATATTCGCAGTAGGATTACGTCATTCAAAATTCGATGGCTCTAGGTTTTATCACAATGCGAGAAACATGCATACATTTATGCAGATTTTTCATTTTTTAAACTTTAATGCAGAGCGATAACATTTAGTGGCAACAATTTGAAAAGTGAATCGGGCATTCAGAGTGAATCAACGCAAAATCGCAAAACGAAAGTAATAGTCCTTCGGGACTAAATCCCTTTGGATTAAAAATGAAATGAAGTAAATTGTAGAATACATAAAATAAGGTGATAATAAAGTAAGTGAAAAAAAGAAATGAAATACAATATACAAAACATACAGCTGCATAGTTCGCTTACAGTCCATTCACACTTTTGTGACCTGATATCAAAATGGGTGATATGGTTTTCAAAATAGTTGATGAAGTTTTCCTCTCTTAGCACATGTACTGGGAAGGTCTTAAAAGTTTGCCATGCTCTAAATTTTCATATCGAAAAATCTCGTAGTTCACAGTATGGCAATTAACAGCTTTGCGGAAAAAATTGCCGTTGAGAGTTCGAAGAGTCACTTGCATTCTCGGGATTTTAAGATCATGATGAAGAATGTCCGTGCTCACTACATAATGGGCATTAGTAATTATTTGCAGCCACTTTATTCTGTAGGGTTTTCAGGCTCTTTACGTTCGCAGGCAGTGCCATAGCTAGGATGTTCAGCGCCCGGGCACACCTGAAGATTTTGCGCCCTCTTTTGTGTTCCAAGAATCGAAAACATTTCATTCTAAAATTTCGCAACATCAGTTCGGCGTTCCTTGGAGGCTGGGTCTGGGGACAGATGTCCCCCTTGCCTCATCCTAGCTGCGTCACTGTTTGCAGGTGTGATTGCGGCCCAAGCAGGATACGAATATGTAATAATTGGTTTTACCACAGAGATGCCTTTTGCACTTAAGGTTAAGTTTGAATGCTTTCCAAATAGAGGATGGAGGTTATGAATAACTGCATTCACCTTGCTGCGAATAAACTTTGTATGGTCAGTCCAGGTGAGTTTTGATTAATCATGATGTTGAGATAGTTCACTGCACGTATTATAATTAAACAGCTTGATGTTGCAGTTCATTTGTCTTTTGATCTTGTGCCTCTGTATTAGAAGGAATTTTGACTTAGTAACATTTATACAAATCCTCTACTCAGTGCACCAAAATTCGATCTACGCAGTCTCAGTTTGAAGTTTATTGATAACATGTTTTGAGCTCGCAGATTGTAAACGCAGTGTCATATGCGTAGCATGCGAGAAATGAGATTAAGTCAGGTTCCGGTTTAGGAAAATAATAGGACGTAAAACAAGCACATCATCGGCCCGATGATCGAGCCTTGTGGAATGCATGTTCTGATTGGCCGTTTTTGTTGGTACTATGGCAGCCCCATTCAAAGTGCATTCATTTCACTTGTAATCTTTTAGAAGTTTTCGATGTCAGGGAAATGAGGAAATTCCCAATCTCCGGGACTCGAACTCCGGCATGCATTACGAAATTATATGCATTAGCAGTTACATTACGAAGACATTCTGAGGAGGAAGAAAATATCATACAATACACAAAATTATTCTTAATGCATAAGTGATCTTTTTTTTTATTATATAATCAAATCTGAGATTTTAAAGTTATGTGGTACGATGCAAATTTCAGGTTTTTTCATTTTCGATTTCTGAGGTTCTCCTCTGTTTGTGTATGTATCTGTGCTCACACCGTTTGTTCTTGAACACTGACAAATATCGCTGGATAAAGGTTGATGAGCAAAAGTTGAAGAACTATTACATTATCATTATTAGCAACTGAACAATTAACTACAAGAAATTAATGAAATGACTGAAACTCTGCCAGAGTATGTAATGGGAATGGAATACAATGCTGAATAGAGATTTACGTTTCACCGAGCCACAAACGATGCAATTCGATGCTTCAGAGAAAGGTCTGAATAGAAAAGACCAAAGAAAAATCTGCAGACATCGATATTGCAAATTTTAGACAATAGGATATGCATCTCTGAATATTAGTTCTGAGAAAGATATTTGAAGTTATAAATTCCATTTTATTTGATGAAAAATAGGAAGAAAAAAAAATTGGAAAAAAAATATTTTAATTTTTTATGCATTTAGTTTTAGTCTGATTTCATACACTCTCGGAAAATGGAGCAATCGATTAGCCAGACTGTGCAAGGTATTGCTGAATTTTATTTTTAAATTAATCTGTTTAAAAGATTTTTGTTTTTAATTTAAATTTAAATTACAATTCATTTTAAAGCAATTTCAAATCCATATGAATTGTATAGTTGTTGTAGGTTGTTGAATTATATTTGGCCGTTGTTGTATAATTTCGTATAAAAGAAAATGAATAAAATGTAGATCGACTGCTCTATCAAAGAAAGAAATGTTGTCAAGTAATACGCCAAGTTTAGCGAATTATCGCCAAATGTGGAACCAAACTGGAAAAATCGGACATGAAATTGAATAATTTTGTATAAGAGAAAATGAAGAAAATGTAGATCGACTGCTCTATCCAAGAAAGAAATGTTGTAAAGTAATACGCCAAGTTTAGGGAATTATCGCCAAATGTGGAACCAAACTGAAAATATCGGACATTCGAGGGCAACGGATGAAGAAGAGGAAGACTGTAAAGTCCAGGCAGAAATTGCTAAGTTTTCCTTTACTTGCAGTTGTTGCCTTTAGTGAGGGAAGAATTTTCACTTGAAAAAAAACACTATTTTCCTTTTCGGTTGAACTTCACGCACTAAACAGACTTTACCACCGCGGTTTTCGTACTAAGTTCTTATTTATTGCAATAATGGTCAAAAGTTGTCGAGTGGTAATTCTCCTAGTGCTTGGTACCAGTGTTTTGAGTTAGTGTTTTTAGGAATTGCATGTTTTAATTTCTTATTCGTCTTTTGAAGATTACATCAAAATATGAGATTTCCTTACTTTTAAAGCTTGCTGAATAGAAAGTGTGGATATATCTTTAGTGCAAAGTACGCTTTGCGTTACCTTATTTAATAACAAAATATATAACACAATACTTTATGTATGGTATATTTTATTATTATTTTATTTAATATTGATAATGCCTTGCTGAATATAATTTATCACCGGGTTCTGCACAGTATTCGCTATTATCTACACTTCTATCTACCATTAACAGATACGAAGCTACTACAGTAGAATAACTTACAATCAATAATTTATAAATTCGCTTCTTGAAGAATTTTAGTTAGCCTATGTTATTTGAATATGGTAAAGGAAAGCATGCGATAGCTGTCTGCCTAATGGGAGGAGGCTTTCATGGAGGATTTTCTGAGGAAAACTGCCTCAGGAAACTATTTCTTTTCAGGCAAAAAAAAAAAAAAAAATTGATAAAAAAAAAAAAAAAAAAAATTGAAATAATGTAATTTTAAACACACGCTAAAAACAAACAAGATTAAAATAACAACAGTGCTAAAAAAAATCTGAAAACTATCAGATTTTGTATTACGCTCGAAAGGGCTTTGTCCTAACATTTTGTGTGTTACCTCTATTTACTAAATATCATGTTCTTCGTACTTAAACCATAAAATTCAATTCAACAGCAATATCCAAAAATATTTAAAAACAGCATATCTTTAGAATTTCCTATACATATTCTCGC
>KK114338.1:953917-988941 GCA_000611955.2 Stegodyphus mimosarum | reverse complement strand
TTTTTTGTACAGTGTTGCCATTGCTCGCTTTGAAATCATTGAGGTTCTTCATCAAAAATTCATAAATGCTTTACAAAGTATGAAAGATGTAATAAAATAAATTCCAAATTTCAAATCTGGGCTTGCAGATGCCCATATTCGGGTGGAGACTTATTTTATTCAAAATTTGATGGCTCTAGGTATCGTTGTTGTATCACAGTGTGAGAAACATAACATACATTTATGCAGATTCTTCATTATTTAATTTCTTTAAATATAATACAGAGCGATAATATTTGGTGGCAAGAATTCAAAAACTGATTCTCCTTTTATAGTGAACCAGCGCAAAATGCCAAAACGAAAGTAATAGCCGTTCTGGTCAAATTGCCTTTTTGGGCTAAGAAATCAGTGGAAATCTCCAGTTATGAAAATACATATCTTCTTTTCCGATATAATAGTCTTATCATTTACTGTATTTTTAGTTCTTATCAATTTTTTAATGTTTCAGAGGAAAAACTCTTTACTCTTGATTATTAAATGGGACCGTATATAGCCTGACAAGACGTAATCATTTAACTCTTTTATTATATTGTGCGGAAATAAAGAAGATATATAAATAAAGAAATATTATTTTAAGTTTGTTTCTAATCAAATTAATCTTCCAAAATAAATCTGGAGTCGAGTTTTAATTTTCATTTGTTAGTATACTCTAACAACATTTCCGTAAATAATTTAAAACCTCTGTTTTGAATTGGGTTTAGGAGCTAGAAGTGTGTTTAACTAAGTACATTAACACTGGTAATTAGCCAGACCTTTATATTTCTTCATTATATTTTACTCTCTTGCTTATTAAAACCCCTGCACAAGAGTTTATGAAGAATCTTCCATGCCTACAGCCTCAGAAACTGGTATGAAAATATTAGCATAAGCGTTTCCGCATTAATCTTTAAGGAACTTGTATTATGGTGCCTTCGAATCCTTATTATTTTAAAATACACTCATGTCCATAAATTCAGGATAATGCAAAATCAGGCAAAGGAAGAGTTAGAAGCAAAACAAATTTAACTTATTTGTAAAGCTTATTTATTAAACAAAAGGTAAAGAGCAAAAAAAAAAAAAATGCTATATGTCTGATATTATTAAAAAAATTAGCGATTTTTTCTCCCTGGAGCAAATTACACAAAAAACCTATTTACAAAAAACCAACATTACATGGTTGGTATGATTGTTAATACATTGTATGTCTCCCAGACGATGCAATACAGTCCGTACAACGCCTAGGCATGCTGAGTATCAAATTATCGATCTGATCTTGGGGGATATTATATGACTCAAAAAGCAATGCTCTCCGAAGTTCCGGTAGACATGTAGGAGGAGCTGCAACTCGTCGGCCAAGCATGTCCTACACGTTCTCTACTGGATTCAAGTCCGGTGAGAATGCTGGCCAGTCCATACGGGTGATATCCTCAGATTGAAGGCATTCGCTTACGATAATTGCACGGTGAGGACGGGCGTTGTCATCCATAAACACAAACTGTGCGCCCATGGCGCCCCGAAACAAACGTACATGTTGTTCCAGAATGACGTCCCGATAGATTTGGCTTGTCATGGTTCCAATTTGAACATGCAGGTCAGTTCTGGAACCCAGAATAATTCCACCCCAAACGAGCACTCCTGCACCACCGTAACGGTGTCGTTCAATGATGTTTTCTTGGTGGTAACGGGTACCTGGAGCTCTCCATATGAAAGTCCGGCGAGAATCAGACTGCAAGCTAAACCTGGACTCGTCGGAAAACATCACACAAGCCCACTGTTGCGGTGTCCACAATGCATGCTCTCTACTCCAGGCTAACCGCAGGCGACAGTGAGTTGCAGTAAGTGGAACGCATCTGACAGGTCTACGAACATATAGACCAATCTGCCCTAAGCGTCTGTACACGGTCTGCCTTGAAATTGTCGTACCAGTGGCTGAAGAGAGCTGACGAGACAGGTCTGAGGCTGCGCTCCGCCTGTTTCTTTTGGCAGTATCTGCCAAATACCGGTCCTCATTCGGCGTTGTAACACTGGGACGACCTGTGCTGTAACGTCTATTCACATTACCATCATCTTGGAATCGTTGCCAAAGCCTGGAGAAGACACTCTGGGCAATTCAAATTCGTCTGATACTTCCAGTTGGGTACGCCCACATTCCAGACGGCCGATAATTCTACCACGTAAAAAATCATCCAAATGCGTCCTTTGTGTCATAACTATTCGGTTATTGCACTGAAATGCTTATAAAGCGCCTGCGAACAACTTTACTTCTTCGTCTGTATTCCTTATATATCACTCTCTTACACTCTCATCATTGTGATGTACCATCGGTGTCATCTGGTTACTTCCTGAAATTTGCATATGATTCTTGAAGATGTGTGTAGTGATTTTAAAGGTGATACATTTATTTTAGAGTTCGATTTCCGCGTGACTCCGAATTATCCTTAATTTATGAACATGAGTGTATTAGTTGTCTTCGTTAAGAATACTAAAAGTTATTAATTTGATAACTGATATCAAAATTTCAAATATAAAAAAATTTTGCAGCCACTGGATGGATAAAAAATTGTTCATCATGTTGGAAGAACTTGAATTCTTTTACAGATTTGTTCGAAGATTTGTGATAAGTAAACAAGCTTGAGATAATTGATTTTATGATCTATCTAAAATTATTTTTTTGTCAGTCTTGAAAAGTGGTTATATATTTTTATTGTTCAAATTGCTTAAAGATTTTTCTTTTTAAAATCTAAAAGCAAGTTTATTATCTTCACTAAGAAAATATCTTGTCTTGTCAAACTGCACTGCTGGCCACCATAAATGCAACACCCTGAAGGAAGCATGCAAATAACATGACATTTAAAACATACATTAGCGGAGGTGAGATGTGCAAATGATTAGAATTTCAGCGCACGCACATCAGGCGCGCCTGTAGCGCCACTTCAAAGCGCTGTTTAAGGCTTGAGGTTTTCGACGATTTCAAGATCGGCGATTGTGTTTTTTTTTGTGGTTTTTTAAAAAAAAAAGATCAAGTGTCCTTCGTAGTAAACAGCGATCATCGTTTGAACCCGAGTTCGACAGAGGAAGGATAGTGGCCTACCGAAGAGTGTGTATTATCTTTCAAGGAAATCGATAGTCGTGGTGGACGAAACCAAACAACTGTAATGCAGATATGTGACCGTTGGATGCGGGAGGGTAAGACGGACTGACGTGTTCGATCGCATCCACCTCAGTGCACCACTTCACGTGATGACAGGAACATTGTGCGCGTTGCAGTTACGGATCGCTCAGTCACATCACGAATCATAGCACAGCCCATTCAGTCTGTGACGCATCATCCAGTGTCTGCGCGTACCATTCGACGACGTTTACAACAGAGTGGTCTGTCCGCAAGACGTCCATTGCTTCGTCTACCCTTGACGCAGAACCACAGACGTCTCCGCCGCCAATGGTGCGATGAAAGAAGGATGTGGACGGTAAAATGGAATGAAATTGTCTTTACTGACGAGTCACGCTTCTGTCTGCAACACCACGGATTCGAGTCTGGAGACAGTGTGGAGAAAGGATGCTGAACAGCTGCGTCATGCACCGCCACACTGGTCCTGCACCGGGTTTTATGGTATGGGGCGGTATTGGATATCACTCTCGCACTCCTCTAGTACGCATTGCCGGTACTTTAAACAGCCAGCGCTACATCTCCAAGGTGTTGGAGCCAGTTGTCCTCCCTTACCTTCAGGGCTTGCCAACAGCCAATTTCAACAGGGTAATGAGCGACCACACGTGGCACGCATTGCCCAAAGGTTCTTCGTCATTCGCCAGATTGAATTGCTTCCCTGGCCGGCTCACTGTTCGGATCTTTTCCCGACAGAAAACATGGTTGCTGAACCATTGACCCAGATTACATCCCAAGCTGCCAAGCCAGATCACCTTTGGCAACGTGTGGAAGCTGCTTGGTCTGCTGTACCCCAAGAACACATCCAAAGTCTCTTTGAACCAATTCCGAGGCGCGTGGCAGCGGTGATCTCCAACAATGGCGACTACTCTGGCTACTGATTCTGGAACCCAACTTCACAGAAGTCTATAAATATAATCCTTTGATACTTGGTCAACATGTTATCTACTAAATAAATTTTATTGTGATATCTCTTGTCTTTCTTGGTGTTGCAATTTGGGTGGCCAGCAGTGTAAAAAGTACTACCAACATGTCCGTCGCAATATCTGTTACTGTCAAAGTACTATATATAATATAGTGACTATTATAATTAGCTGTTTGAATGATCAAGTTCAACGTTTGGACTCTGCCAAGGAAGAGCATGCGGCAAAGTCTAGGCTTAAATGAGAGAGCTTTTTCAAGTGAAACTTTATTTGAGTTAAAAATTTGGTTTTATCAAACTGTGGTTTAATTTTTAAATGAGCGTACTAAGAAATTTCATTGGTTTTTTGCTAGTTTGTCTCACCAAAGTTCGTTCGCAGAATTTGAAATCTTTTCATCCCCTATTTGTTTACGTATTATAGGTATGCCAAGAATAAATATTTTAGTACCTGTGTATTGACCCCACCACCTTGGTAGAAGTCGCCAAATTTTTAGAATGTGACAAACTCAGGCAACCATGTGCGTAACTTTTCCTCCGGTAACCATACTCACAAGTCTTTCAGTCAAAGCAACGCCGCCATTTTCGTATGCATTTTTGTTACGTTCTAAGTTCCAATAGTTTCTATAAACAAGCAGTGATATTTTTTCACCTTAATCTTAATTTTAAAATATGAGCTTGTAGAATCTGCCGGCAATGAAAGAAACTGCAATATAATAGCTGCAATGTATCTTTTATAGCAAAATCTCTAAAGGGAACAATGATGAAATGTATTCAGTAGATAACTGGTGTTGCCGACGTTTGTACAAAGCTGTCTATGTAATTCTATGATTTTTCTTAAGCGAAAACAGATCACTGTGTACTTAAAAAGAAGACCAACGCAAAAAAGTTAAAGAATGCTCCGAAGAAAAATGTGTTTTATTTTTTAAATATATCACTTAGTGCTTATTATTTTGATAATTAAAATTTGCATTTTAAATTGCTAACTATGTTTTCTTTTGCTATGTTGATATTGTTTACTGACGTAACGACAAATATCGATAGATATTTTGGGAATCTTTCTTAAAAATTCGCCAAAACCATATGTAACTTTTACCTTTTCGTCTGTAAAAAAATCGCCAGGTTGTACCAAGGTTGCGTTAAAACGTTAAGTACCATCATTTTTCCTTATAAAATATCTGACACTTGTGTATTTAATATTTAATTTTCTTTTTATAGTTTCGCATGTTTTACATTCAAAATATGCAACAACAACTAGCTTTTAGGTATTAAACTGCAATCTGAAAGACCAGACTGCAAGGTTCAGGTCGAATTTAATGCTCGTTTTCCTAACTTTCAGTGTTAAATGTATCCTTACAGGACCGGAGTCAGAGCTGACGCAACCGGTGCGGCATGTACCATCCATGTACAAAATTTCAATGTTCTACGGCTGATCATGTTTGAGTTATGCGAGATACATACATATGTACGTACATACAGATGTCAAGAAAAATTATCTTCTGAATCACTTTTAAATGCATTTTACAATCAATTTTGAAAAAAAAATATCCTTTGTTTTGTCGGTACGTACAGACGTCACGCAAAAAAAAAAAAAAATCGTCCAAATGGATTCGGGAGCGGTCAAAATGGATATTTCTGTTGAAATATGATAACCGAAATATTTCGAGATTACAATACTTCCTTTACTCTATACAAGGAAGCAAAAACAGCTTATTTTCTATCCATAGAGCAGCAAATGTACTACCAATACACGTTTTAAGTATACAGGATGATTCAGAATTCATGGGACATAATTTTAAGAGATGATAGAGCCCACTAATATGAACAGTTTGTGTAAGAGAATGCATAGGTACAAGGACGTGTTGAAGCATAAAGCATGTACTATTACTGCTGACAGTAACAAAAGTAATAGTAATGCTGCCAAGTAGGATAAGCATAAGGTTAATATCTTTAAGAAGTAATTTTGAAAAATCGTTATAAACATTACTATAACGAAATGCTTGTCAGGATACTGCAAGTAAACAATTTCTGTTTCCTTTTCTGTCTTATTTCTTGTGTTTGCACCTGAACACATCTCTTGCATCCATAGATTACTGAAGAAAAAAAAAAAATGTTTGTTGTACGTACCATATTTAACCTGTTTTATGTACACTGAGGGAGAAAAAAAAAAAAATTGAGGCAGTTTTATATCTGCCGTTTTAACGGGCCGATTGATGAAATTCAAATTGCGTTTTTCATGTCTCAAAAGCGCGACTTAGGGTATGTATTAGATTTATATATAGCATTGTTCCAATATAGACATTTTAACACAAAAATCAGACCTTTTTATGAAATAACATGCTCGTTTTTTTCCATAATTTGATTCTACGACTCAAATTATGCCAAACTGATACGTTTTGTAAAAATCGCACGAATAGTTTTTGAAAAACTAGCTCTCTAAATGTTAGCTGCTGAATGTTTATTGAATTTTGTATATATTTATTACTACTTGTTTTTTTTTATTAAACTTACTTGATTCCTTCTTCCAGAATTCGAAATTTGGGCTTAATCCAAATATGATTCGCACATTTTTTATGATTAATTTTTAAAATTCGTATTTTTAAATAATTTTTATAAATTTCTCGAAAACATTTTTGTATTGTAACCTATAAGATTTTAAACATCATCTTAAAGTAAATTTATATCTAGGCACACTTGCAAAAAATTATAGTTTTTTATTTAAAATTTCCTAAAATATACGTGAATTTACATTTTGGCGCGTTTTGAAATTTGGCGTATTCGTTACAAGCGATAATAACGCCAAATGTAGTTTACGTACTTTGTTAAAATTAGTTGAAAGTAATGAACATGACCTTTTTTTCGCTGTTGTACAATGAAAAAAAAAAAGAAAGGAAAATTGCTATAAATTAAGAAGTTCGCCAATTGAATTATTCTTGGCGCAAACGAAAAAAATGCACCAAGATAAATTTTTAAATTTCTCCTTAAATTTCGCACTAAATTTTACAAAATTTAATATTTAGGCATAGTTTGAGTCGTAGAATCGAAATATGGAAAAAAATTCGCATATCATTTCAGAAAAAGTTCGATTTTGTGTCAAATACCTATATTAAAACAATGCTATATATAAATCTAATATATATGTTAAGTCGCGCTTTCAAGACATGAAAAACGATATTTGAATTTCGTCAATCGGCCCAGTGGAACGGGATATATATATATAACTGTCCCATTTTTTTTTTTTTTTTTCGAAGTGTACTATATTTACCCCTTAAAATTTATCCCATGAGTTCTGAATCACTGTAGAATAAGACTGCGATATCATAATCACTGCAGATCAGGTGAAATATGAAGCATCATACCTTTCCTGCAATAATGTAATATTACTTAATTACAAAATTGTCTCAAAATATGTTCATGGTATTTATCACACAGTCATTAGTTTAATACCTGGAGAGAAATTCATTTAATATTACATTTTCATATTTATATCAATTCATGCTGTCAACATCAGGTTACCAGCGATAAGTGCATTTCGTCCTTCTCATATTAATTGCTTACCTACATTTATTTGGTCTAATAATATGCTTACTATTTAAAATCAGTATTGCCCCCGCTGCTGCACTTTACCTTAAATAAGATCATTTCTGAAATAAGTAGATGTTCCAATTTAGAAATGCACTTTGGTCATTCGGAGTTAGAAGTTAATAGGAATTTCATTTAGACAGGATTGTTCAGTTTAAGCAAAATCCAAAATGGCCCCCTGCTTAAACTGTATACCAGTTTTAACCAATCAATTTGATCGAGAGATATGGAATTTATGAGTCTCGTGTACCTTTCTTTTCCTACCACCAACTCATCGGGAGAATTTTCGACTGGACAGATTCTAAGTGCTTTTATGTCTCAAAGACGCTGCAACCAAAGCGTGTCTACACTTTACGCTGGATTCAACACCTGAACCGAACGGCGTAGACATTCATTAGCCTGTGCTTACCGTAATGTACCGGGTCGTACTTCTGCATATACTCGCTTTGCCATTTATATTTATGTATATATAAGGTACTTTGTATGTTATGCAATATGTCACGATCATCTATGTCTCTATTTTAATATCAGTGCTATTGTTCTTATAACTCTCCATTTTTCTTCAAGATCTTTACCGAAAGACCCACACTTAAATTATGCTATATTTTTGCTTATCTGTACTTAATTTTTCAGTGACTTTGCTAAAATTAGTTGACACTAGGTATTTTTTGAGTATTTGACATAAGTATTTTTTTTCTAAGTTGACTTTAGGTATTTTTTGAAAGCAGGAGAGATGAAAAATGAGTAATGCCCCCTCCGGGACTCGAACCACGGACCTTTCGAATACGCTCCGAGGGTGCTGACCACTATACCACGAAAGCATGCTAAAAAGACGGGCGAGGTACCTTATATATTCCCCCCTTTTAAAGGGCGAATTTATAGACGACTTAAGGCGACTTCCCCCCCGTTTTATAGGGGACCTAGTCGCCAAATTCTGGTGGTGGAGAATCATCATCCACCACTTTTTTTTAGTTCGGGCTTAACTGCAGAATTATGAGGTGATTTTAAAGCTGGAAGACGTGATAAATGAGCAATGCCCTGGCCAAGAATCGAACCACCTCTCGAACACTTGCCGAGCGTGCTGACCACTATACGAAGAAGGCATGCTAAGAAGGCGGGAGAAATACCTTATAACTTTATTCATCAGCTCGCACGGTTTTCATTCCAGGTGTTTACTTTGATTTTTTTATCTAACCTTTTGCCCTTCTCACGCCTATTGTTATCGTTTTCAGCACTTTTCGACCTATTGTTTTAATCCTAATAGATAATGCTTTTTGCGTACAAAATTCAAAATTACTCATAATTAATTTCCAGTTATTTTAATATTTATTTATTAGGAAAGTCTAATTTAGTTCGATAAGGAGTAGGGCCTTCGGCCCAGGTACCCTGACGTTTACACCACTCCCCCTATGAGACCTGCGCTTACTGGTGTCCGTCGAAAACATCGCGGACGAAAACGTCGCGGAGAAAACAACACAAGGCGAAAACGTCGGGGGAGAAAAGAAAGCAAAGAGAAAACATCGTAGTTCTGAAACATCGTGGTGCAAAATATCGTGGTCGAAAATAAAGCCGTTCAAAAACTTCGCAGATTAAAAACATCGTCGTCGTCGAAAATATCGTGTTAAAAAATAAAGTACGTACAAATCATCGCGTGACGGTAACATAGCACACATGCGTTTTCAGGTTTTAAAAGTTGTAAATGCTTGATCTCATAATTATTGGGGAGCGCAAGAACGAAAGAGGGATTCTTTTAATTCTATATTTTATATTCTGGAATGAACTAATATTTTTTTGCTGAAAAAAATAAGAAGGAAACTTATGCATTTAAAAATTGAAAATGAGTAGAAATTTAACGCAACTTATAGAACTTAATAGAATTTCAAATCTACATAGTTAATTAACAAGGGTCATTAATAAATTAAGCTTTTTTTAATAAAGTTTTACTGATAATATTTTATGAAGAATACATACAGTTAATTATCAAATTATTTTCCTTCACATTTGTTAATCTGATATTGTTTTAATGAAAATTATACTTTGTCTTGTTTCCGTTTATTCTTAAAGTGTCGTTAACATTTTCATGTATAGCGTGCAATAATTTTTTTGGATGTTGATTTGTTAGTTATGACGAAATCCAGTTAAGTAAGATGCCAGTATGGGATTTGAAAAACGCATGTGGGCGATGTTATCGTCATGCCATGATTTCTAGGTATACTTTATTTTTTACCACGATATTTTCGACGACGATGTTTTTGAACCGCTTTATTTTCGACCACGATATTTTGTACCACGATGTTTTAGAACTGCGGTGTTTTCTCTTTGCTTTCTTTTTCTCTCACGATGTTTTTTACCGCGACGTTTTCGCTTTGTGTTGTTTTCTTTGCGACGTCCGCGATGTTTTTGAGCTTACCTTGTGAGGTTTTAGTTAAACTAACAAAGTTTTATTTTAATTTAAATCTTTCTATCCCTTCTCAATTTCAACTTCCCGTTAGAAGAAGTGCGCGTTTTCAGCTTTATGCTAATTTGAAGTGGAGCCAATGACTATTTAAACCAGAGGTAGAAACCTCTTAATGTGAGAGAGCTTTTAGTCTCAGATCACGGTCACTCTATTCGACGTTCTCCTGACTAGCTAGCATTTAAATTCTAAGCCATAGCGCTTTACGTGATTTCTTTTTGAAATAAATCCACGTGCGTCAGTATTAGTAAATCTTGCTACGTACCATTTAGTTTAGAGGCCAACCTCGCGTTATAGCTCTGTGAGCGACGACTGTTTAATTTCTAATTAGTTTTAGTTTAAATTAGTATTTAATTGTTCATTTTAGACCCAAGTGTGGTCTTTACTTTCTGTATCCCTCCCGAGTTGGGAAGTGGTTTGTAAATAATAGTGAGTTAATAAAAGAGGATTTTAAGTCCCTTTCAAGTGCAGTTCTTCTACCACTGAATCACAGCATTCTACCACAGAACATGGCTGCATTCAGCTCCCTGTTCCAGATCAGGACTTTAAGCTGTCACGAAGATGTTTTCAAAGAATATGCACCGAACACTCAGTCCTGACAACTTAAAGTTATATTCAATATTTTATTTTTTCTTCCTAGATCTTGTATGCGAGATTTTGAGGTTTTGTCCATGTGTAAGATGATTAAGAGGAAGTTCCCTTCCAAAAATCTTCAATGAAGGAAATCTTAGGCAGCAAACTTCACGGCACTGCCGCATTGGACTAAACATGGTCTAAATCTTGCCTAAAATTTGTAACCCTTTTAATGCAACAACAGCAACTTTTGTTGATCCCGAACAACTTTGTAAATAAATACAACCAGTTCAGGATATGCTCTAGAATTATTACATGGGTTTGCATCTGAATTGCTTGGAAACAAAATTTAAAAATATTTGCATATACTACATGATACGATACCGTTCTGGTGAGTAATAAGTCAAAATACAGCAGGCAAAACGTTATCTTAAAGAGCAAAATTTCTTAGACGGAAATTTTCTGGAAAACAGATTGTAATCCCTTTTACACCATTTTAAGTAATAAATAAAAATCTCGAAAAAAAAATTAAGACGAAAATAATAAGCAGAATGAAATAAAGTATTAGGAAAATGACAAAGAATGATATTACTGAAATGTATAACTAAAAGGAAAAAAAATTTCAATTGAAAAGCTGGAAGCAAGCCATTCAAATCCACGGCTGTGCTTACATGAATGCATTCGCTGTTTAGATTGCATTACACTAGTGCTCTCAGTGGAATACGACATTTTTCTCTCGTTTAATGGGCAATTGATGAAGCTCATTAACGGAATCTCCGGAACAAATCAGCCACTTGCTTTTCAATTTTCTTATGCATTCATCTAAATCTAACGTTGGGATAATTGCAAAGTGCTGTTGCCACTTCTTAAATGCTAAATTTTCGAGTTCTGATTTGGTATTTCAGTTACTGGAAAGAATAAATTAATTTTCTTTCTCACATTAGATATAAAGATTATATTTGAGGAGAAAGTGTTCATGAGAATTTTTTTTAAAATATATTGGATCACTTTATTAATGCAGTCAGAAAAGTCAGAAAAACTACACTGACAGTTTTTTTTAATTAGAAGCGTTATTAAATTATTTATGTAGCAGTAAATTATAAAGATGAAAGAAGCACTCTAAAATTACGAAATCAGAATTACGCAGATTTCTCTTCATCAAATAGCAATGCTCTGCCATTTTTGTTCTATATTTTATTGTAAAGTTCTTGGCTCATTATCTGGCTTTCAGTTTATTCAAAAGTTTTGTTATTTATCTGAATTAAAGATGTGTTTCTTCTATATTTAAGCTTTTTGTAGGTTTTTTTCTTACTTTTAAAGAATAATTTTTAATAATAATTTTTTTAATCAATATTAGCGGGCTGCAGACAAAGCAAAATTTATAAGTCCTATGTACACCTGATTTGCCAAACCAGGAAACAGAAACTTTTGACACTTCAGGTTAATACGTATACATATGACACCATGATTTAAATTTACTGTATGATAACAACACTTTCTCAATATCAATAAAGGAGTTGACGGGGCAGTAACATATCGTGTCAATTATTCTAAGCTGAAACAAAACCGTTGCCAACAGCTATTTATTTAAAGTGCTGACATTAACGAAAAATTTTCGATAAAATGACGTCACATGCAATCGTGTGCTTTCTTTAGCGTCAGAATATGGTATTATATAATAATAAGTTGTTTAATGTTTGTTAATGCCATTTTTATTTCATATTTTGTGAAACTTACAAATTTTTTACTAACAAAATCTACGATTTGAAAGCGAGCAGTGGCAACACTTTTCGAAATAAAGCATTTTTATCTCCAGCAACTCCCGAGACTGTTGCCACTCGGCAAAGACGAATGTGAAAACTAGCGTTTTCAGAGTTTTATTTAATATATATCTCAGCCGATTAGGAAGTCGTACAACGATTAGAATGGTCGAAATGGCTTTCCAGGAATTTTTGGAATCTGGGGGGGGGTGTACCTTTCTCGAAACTCAGCTCCCCGCCGTTCTGGAGGACATGATGCCACAAACAAAGAAAGAGACGCTCGCAGATTTTAATAGCATAGATTTTTAATGTTCTTATTTTTTCTTGGTTAAACCATATGGAAAGAATCACTCACGCAACTAATTTGTCATGCTGAAATGATGAAAAATTAGTCAGATATCTATAACTTATTGATTTCTGGTTGTAACTGATTTTCGCTTTACTTTTCTTCAGCTAATAATAACAGCTCTCTATAGCTGATGATAATTTTGCTGTCAGTGTCTATTTCGAGTTCTCCCATAAGACTGCTTATAAAACACATAAAGCTGCACTTGGTGTTGTGAATTGTTCTCGGTTTTACGCTCTTCTTCAGCTCCCATGAAAGATCTTTACTATAAGCATATATAAACAGCACAGATCTACTTATTTAACAGATCACTGCTTATTCTTCTGTTGTAGAAAATTGAGATATTTTAAACTAATTAAATTTTAATTTTAATCATTGAAATTTGTATGAAAATAATTTAAGATAAACCTTTAATTTTGTTAAATTTCATGAGCTGTCTGTTGGTCAATATAAATTTCTCTTTAATATTCAAATTTCATCAAGAAAGAATTTACGGTTGCTCACAGTTAGATCTTAGAAAACTTAAATTCAAATAGGAAACTTAAATGTACTGTAAAATCATTAGATTATTTTAAAGCGAGAAAAATTCGCTGGGACTCGAATTCTGGACCTCTCGAACAAGCTTCGAGCTTACTTCCAGTTAGCCCACGAAGGTATGTCCAAAGGCGGAAGAAAATACCTTATATACTTTCCCTTTTAAAGAGCTACTGGGGATAAGGATACCCAGTCGCAAAATCCTGGTGATGACGAATTATCGTCTACCACCTTTTAGTTTGGGCGCCTGTGTAAAGTCATTACGTTATTTTGAAGAAAGAGGAAAAATGCACAATGCCCTCACTGAGACTGGAAATCTGAACCTCTCGAATACGCGTAAGTATGCTTTCAATTGCACCATGAAGGTATGCGGAAAAGAGGAAGAAAATATCTTATAGTACAGCAAAATTTTATAGCACAAAGAAATATTTTAATTATATACATTATTTGTGGTTTTTATTTTTATTAACAACGAAATTAAAGGATTATAAAGTTAAAAAAGTGGGAGAGAAGTCATCCTATAGTAATGTTAGCTGATTTGAAGGAAATAAAATAATGCATAAATATGTATAAATACACTCACTTCCAAAAGTTAAGCACGAAGATGTAAAAAGCAAAAAAATCAACAAATACTGCTTTGATTGACACAAAATTCGGCAGGAAAGTAGCATATATATTTACGCATAAAACAAAATCAATAATTACATACAGAAATGAAAACAATATTAAATTTTTGTAAGTTATCAGATAAAGACATACTGAAGACTTAGAATTATGTATAAAGTGAAAATAAACAGCATAAAATGAAAAAAAGGACATTAATAGATTATATGATACTCTCTCATCTGTATACAAAGTTTACACCTTGTGACCATGATTTCAATTAGGCGGTGAACCACTGCAGAATTAAGCAACCATTCTTCTCGTAGAGTAGTTTCCAGCTCAATAAGAGTGGCTGGAGGTGGAAAACGTGAAGATACAGCACGGCCTAGAGCATCCCAATGATTTTCAGGTTAGGCGAATATGCTGGCCACGCCATACGCGCAATCCCTTCACTCTCCAGGTTGTCATCGACATATCAGCTCTATGGGGACGTGCGTTATCGTCCATTAAAACAAAAGTATTGCAGCGTACAATCTCACAATGGGTTCTAGAACTTCATCTCGTTACCGGACAGCCGCCAAAGAACCCCGTTTAAAGATGTGCAGGTCGGTGCGGTGTATTAGTGAAATTCCTGCTCACACCATAATGCTTCCGCCTCAGAATGCGTGATGTTCGTTGATGTTTTGGGACTGATTGGGTGTTCGTTGTTCACGCCATATCCTTATACGCTTGTCATTTGGCTCCAGAGCAAATCTTGACTCATCAGTAAACATGGCATTGCTCTAGTCGGACACATTCCAACTGACATGTTCCCGGCACCATTGTAATCGTGCCCCTCTTGATTGGACGGATAGAGGAACACAAACTCGAGGTATCCGGGTGTACAGTCCACTCATATGTAATCTTCGGCGTACAGTAGCTGCAGATATCGCCTCACCAATGGACGCTGTAATTATAGATGTCGTACGTGTGGAGGTCAATCTGCGATTCCGTTGGCTACAATAGCAATATATCGATCTTCCGCGGGGGTTGTAACCCTTGGGCAACCGGCTACGGGCCTTCGGACAACTGTCTGTGTGGTTTTAAATTGTTTCCATAAACGTGAAATTACAGAATGATGGACGCCGAAGAAAAGAGCAATATGTGTGATCGACTGTCCTGCTTCAATGTGCCCCACAGCACGCCAGAGCTCAGAATCTTCCATTCGTCTTCTGGAAGTCATAGAAACACGTATGTCTTGAAAACAAATTGTACGAAAGTTTTAAACACCTATCAGTACTTACAAATCAACTTCTGTAACCCTTCACAAAGCTGGCTTCTTATAAGACTGCCTTTTTTGCATATTTCTTGATATGAAAGCGCGATTGGCTGTTACCTAATATATTTGCATACTTCCATCTACCTCTGCAGCGAATTGCATCCTCTTCAATTATGATTGGCTTCCGGAAATTAGCATTTCTCTCTCTGTGCTTAACTTTTGGAAGTGAGTGTAATTACTAAATATGTATAAATAACTTTATTTGCACCTAGTACGATCTGGTTATCTTATTTTTCACTATGCACCATAAATTCGAACTAACTGTTTTTAGGATTCTCCAAGAAAGGTTACCTCTTTCTCAAAATGAGTTATGGTTTGCAATAATCCAGGTTTAATATTTCCTTAATATATCACAGACTGAGTTAACGATAGATCACTTTGAAATGGCTTAACATCTAAGATTAAATGTACCGGAATATAACCTCAGTTTTTAATATATAACACAAAACTGAGCGATAAATTTGTTGAATACAATGAGGATATTTCCAGATTAAAAACGACACTTCTGTTTGTTTGCATCTTGATTGATGTATTTTATGGGATAACTTATATATGTGGAGAATTTCTCCAAAAAACATTTTGTTTATTTATTTATTTACTTTTTTAGCCTAAAGGGGGAATTTTCCCAGAAGAGCTATTAATTTCGTTTTGGCATTTTACTTCGTCCGCTATAAAATGGCGCTTCACTTTTCAAATTGTTGCCACCAAATATTGCAGCCCTGCATTATATTTAAAGAAATTAAAGAATCTGCATGAATGTATGTATATTTCTCGCATTGTGAAAAAAAAACAACGGGACTTGAAGCCATCAAATTTTGAATAACGTACGTCTCCACCCAAATATGGGCATCTGGAAGCCCAAATTTGGAATCTGGAATTTGTTTTATTATCTATTTCATATTTTCTAAAGCATTTATAGTTTTTGATTAAGCAACTCAAGGATTTCGAAGCGAACAATGGCAACGCTATACGTGGGGAAAAATAATTATTTCCAGCTCGCGAGACTGTGCATCAGAAATTCTAAAGGCATGCTCTTTTTAAATGTTTTGTGATATTGATGTTGAATTGAATTTCATGGTTTAAGTGCGAAGAACATGGTATTTAGTAAATAAAGGTGACACAGCGTTAAAAAAATGCCCTTTGTGCTCCGAAAGCTTTAAGATTTTTTTATGTTGTTATTTTATTATTTAATTTAGAGAAAATGTTTACATGTGATTTGAAAACTGGATTTCCTCGCTAAATTTTGTTTTGGGTGCTTAACGAGTAGCAATTGTCAGAACCTTATGATGTACAATTTCATCACATATTAAATAATTTAAATATAAAAGAAAGAGGAATGCTAGTGTATGTCAAAATTTCTGTTAGAAAATAAGAAATGCTGGACAGGTTCTTTGCTTCGTAGGCGAAGTTAAGCACTAATTATACCAAAGCTCATCGTAGTTGTTTCCTTACGGTAAATATGTCTTTTATTACATTTTCTAAGGAGTTAAAAAAGAGTGGACTACTTTGGATTTTAATGCAACAAAATATTTTTTTTATTTCCAATCGCTTCAAAAATTAAGCTAATCACAAATTAAACATTAATAATGATTTAGGAATACTGTCACCCACTTAATAAGACAGTAACAATATGTTCGTAAGATTCTAGTTTAATGGCATAAAAATTTTCAATTTCATTTAGGTAGAATATCAAAGAAGTTATAGTCAGTCAATTAAATATTCACGGTATTCAAATGATACAACATTTCCCATTAAATGTGTTGATAAAGATGAATATGTGCATAAAATAATAATAAAAAATAATAAATACGCAATCATAATCATGCTTGAGTTTTGTAGTTATGATACGTATTACGTAATTCTAGAATTTCATTAATTAACATTCAGCTAACCAATTGGTAAGTATTTAGAACCATAATGCTGACGCTCAGCCATATTGCGCATCTTCAACTCCCACCTCCCCAGTCGCTCCGTTGCTAGATTTAACCCACGATGTCACCAGAATTTATGAACTAATATTTAAATGCATTCCTGTTTTACAACTTCCAGACATAGTTGTATTATAAAATTAATTTATAATCAGCAGTATAAAAAAATTCGCTTGGCAAAATACTGCTATTCAAAATCGACTTGTACAAACTCTGATGGAGATGTAATTTTCGCGCACTGCCGTCTGAACGCCGCGTTGCCGAGCGGGAACAAGTCACGTGACACGCCTTCTTTATCGAACGGCTACTTTCACCGTTTCTGACGCATCGGAAATTTGCAACAAACCTCCCTCGGAAACCGTTGTCCTTTCCCGCCGCTGCTACTCCAGCCTTTCTCCTTTATTTCTTCTGTGCGCGAACTTTTTACCTAAATCTCGATCCAATTCCTATGACCTGTTCTCTTCCCGAATTTTGGAACGCCAGAAAAAGACATTTCGAAGAAGATAACCCATTTAATTTTCCCGAAGTATCCTGCAAGGGTCGAGATGGTCCCGCTCCGTGCGCCTGGTGATGTGGACGATCCGAACGCCCATGCCCTGAGTTACTGCTCTGCTTTGCTCCGGACTACTCTGTGCTGAAATACATGTTTGATGTGTTAATCCTTGGTCTGTATTGCACAATCAGTTGAACTTAATACCAATCCCAGAAAATATCGTCTCGTAAATAACTTGGAAAAGAAAGTTATTCTGCCATATGTCATAGATCTGATATATTTTGCACGTCCTTCGCAAAGGTGACTGTACTTAGTAAACTATTCGATCTTCGCGCACATTTCAGCATATTTTCATTTCTCGATTTTCTGAGCTTATAACAATTCACCTGTCACTGGCCCATGTATTCGCCTTGGCACAGCTATTCATACAGTATCAGATAAATACGTGCGTTTAAATGTTCCGATGAAAATTACCTTCTGCATTTTCACCCGCATAGCCACAACCTCATTATCTTAATCACATGCACAGGTATCCAAATTGAGCTGAACAGCTAAAAAATAACCTAAAAACAAACCCATAAACTAAAGCTTTTTGGGACAATTTTTCAATTTTTTATAACGTTGACAAATCTACATTTCTCGAAAAAAAAAAAGCTACAACAATCATTCGTGTTATTAGAATACGAGAGCTTACTGAGGTGATAGCCTATATATATATATATATATATTTCTAAAGAGTCAAAGGTTGTTCATTAAATAAAGTTATTTATTTATTTGTTTACAATAAAAAAAATTGCGTTTTTAATAATCTGTAAATAGATTATTTGCGTCACAGAACTGACAGCTGAAAAAAAAAAGATAATCAGACTTTGATTTG
Organism: Stegodyphus mimosarum; assembly: GCA_000611955.2. Classification (NCBI taxonomy): domain Eukaryota; kingdom Metazoa; phylum Arthropoda; class Arachnida; order Araneae; family Eresidae; genus Stegodyphus; species Stegodyphus mimosarum. The sequence goes on along the minus strand of KK114338.1, from coordinate 970,372 downwards.
TAAATTAGTAGTACTGCGTAGAATTGCATCATGCAACCTTTGGAAAGCGAACCGATGAGAGCAGAAGGTGTAGGAAAAAGTGGATCGAATATTGACATCAACAGCACCCTTAAGGCTGGGCCGTTTCTGTCCACTCACCCCCAAAGCAAACGGGAGCATTACTGGGAGTTGTTCTGGGAGCATAAACATACTACTGTGACATTGTGCTTCGTGTTTTGGTCTTTTGGAACATGCGTTGCTTTTTTGGGTCCCACCCTGCTGGATCTTGGATGCAAGACCGGAACCGTTTTCTCTACTATGTCCTGGGTGTTCTTCAGCCAATCTCTTTTCATCTTGCTGGGGTCAGCATGTGCAGGTTTTATGCTGAAGAGGTGAGTGACCTCTTTATTAATACTGAAGTTTTAAAAGTTTTCTTTATAAAGATCTTCGCTTATGATAAGATTTAATTAAAAAAATTCAATAAGTGAAATTTCAGTAACTAAGATCTTCGCTTATGACAAGATTTAATTTAAACAAATTCAATGAGTGAAATTTCAGTAATTGAAATAGCCATATATGCTATTTCATATATGCTATTTCAATTAACTAAAATAGCATATATGATTATTTAAGTAACTAAGATCTTCGCTTATGACAAGATTTAATTAAAAAAAATTCAATAAGTGAAATTTCAGTAACTGAAATAGCCATATATGCTATTTCAGTTCATTGAAATAGCATATATGATTATTTCAGTAACTAAGACCTTAGCTTATGACAAGATTTAATTAAAAAAATTAAATAACTGAATCAGTAACTGAGACCTTATGACAAGATTTAATTAAAAAAATTTAATAATTGAAATTTCAGTAACTAAGATCTTCGCTTATGACAAGATTTAATTTAAACAAATTCAATAAGTGAAATTTCAGTAATTGAAATAATCATATATGCTATTTCAGTTAATTGAAATAGCATATATGATTATTTCAGTAACTAAGACCTTAGCTTATGACAAGATTTAATTAAAAAAATTTAATAACTGAAATTTCAGTAACCAAGATCTTCGCTTATGAGAAGATTTAATTAAAAAAAATTCAATAAGTGAAATTTCAGTAACTGAAATAGCCATATATGCTATTTCAGTTAATTGAAATAGCATATATGATTATTTCAGTAACTAAGACCTTAGCTTATGACAAGATTTAATTAAAAAAATTTAATAAGTGAAATTTTAGTAACTAAGATCTTCGCTTATGACAAGATTTAATTTAAACAAATTCAATAAGTGAAATTTCAGTAATTGAAATAATCATATATGCTATTTCAGTTAATTGAAATAGCATATATGATTATTTCAGTAACTAAGACCTTAGCTTATGACAAGATTTAATTAAAAAAATTTAATAACTGAAATTTCAGTAACCAAGATCTTCGCTTATGACAAGATTTAATTTAAACAAATTCAATAAGTGAAATTTCAGTAATTGAAATAGCCATATATGCTATTTCAGTTAATTGAAATAGCATATATGATTATTTCAGTAACTAAGACCTTAGTTTATGACAAGATTTAACTAAACAAATTTATTAAGTGAAATTTCAGTAACTAAGATCTTCGCTTATGACAAGATTTAAGTTAAAAAAATTCAATAAGTGAAATTTCAGTAACTGAAATAGCATATATGGCTATTTCAGTAAATAAGATCTTCGCTTATGACAAAATTTAATTTAAAAAAATTCACAAAGTGAAATTTCAGTATCTGAAATAGCCATATACCGTAGAAGTAATTTTTAAATTACTGTAGTGTAAGATTTACTTACCTAACATTTGTATGAAAGCTGGAAGAGTAATGACTGCACAGAAGAATGGTTAATATTACCCTTTATTAAACTCTTTAATTATTTGTAATGCGTCAACTCGATGCTAACAAATTACGCCTCTGCTTGAGCTGTAACTGAAACTGTAAGAACTAAATTCAAAATTTGAAGATATTCACAAGTAGTAGAATTACGCTACAGGGCTCAGACTATCCTGTTTCCGAACAGAGCTTGAAGATTTAGTGACAGCAAAGTAATAGCTGTTACGCCACGTTTAACCAGCAATAAATGCTAAGCCGAAGCTCACGCTGCAACAAGCACAGACTTTTCCCACACTCTCTAACTTTTCCATCTAGAACTTGATACTCAAACCTTTCCTCCCACTGGTGGAATTTGCATTACTTCACGCGCGATACTAAATTTAAATATTCTGGCATTAACAATGAGCAGAATGAAGGCTTATAGGAAAGGAACTACAAATTAAATTAAATTGGTTATCTTCTCTACATATAATAAAACAAAGAGTCTGTGTGTGTGTGTGTCTTTCGTTCGTGTTGCGAGTAAGCTAATAGACCCAGGGCCACGAAATTTGGTACATAGGTGTATCTACACAAGAGCCAGTGCACCTCGAAGCGATTTTTTCGAAATTCGAATTAGAATGTTTTTTATTTTATGTTTTGTGACCAAATCGCGTCATTTTGAGACATGATGGGCTACAGGAAAGCGAGATTTCACTCTATACATTTCATTTTTACATCGTCGTGAAGCGTAGACACTTAGCTATTTTACGAACTTAAAATAAATTTCGTATTTCAATAAATCGATTAAATACGAATTTATTTAGGAAGGTGAGCTTAACACCTTTTCAGCGGAATTTTTTTTAAAAAAACTTATTTTAAAAAATGTGCTGTTTATTTTCCTTTGATTTTTGGACACGTTGAACTTTAATCCTTTCGACTCCTTTTAAAAAAAGAATTTTGGAAAAATAATAATATTTTGTATTTTTTTAAAATTTTTTAAATGAAGCTTCCGAATACACTTCTCACATCTCAGATATTTTAAAATGTAGTTTTGGCAACAATTTTCCTTTCTTATTGTTGTTGATAGATTTTTGATGAAATTGCATCATTTTGAATAGTTTCATTCTTTTAAAAATTTCGGTTTGGCAACAATTTTTCATCGTATTTCTTATGTTACTGTTTTTAAGAGACTGAAAAGTTTAAGAAATTAAAAAGTTGTTTCTTTTTGCAACGGTAAATTGTTTAATTACTTTATTAGGATAATTAACATTTGTATCAAGGGATATTGCTTATTTCATTGTAATATTATGTTTTAATTATATATAATTTTAATTATAAAAAAGTTTTGCATGATATTTTTTAATCTGTTTAAGTTCTTAATCTGTTTATACCATTTGAGTTCTTAAGATTTTGTAAAGGGAAGTTTGTTAATTTATTTATTAGGATAATTAATATTTGTATAAAGAGATATTGCTTATTTCGCTGTATATGCTTTTTATATGTAATGCATTTTTAACTGAATTTTTTTTCCGTTGTTGTTTGTTTCTTTTTAGATAAAATTGTTCTGCAGAGTAAAATTCTGTGCAGTTTTTAAATTTAATGTTTGGTGTTCTCTTTAGGCATTTTTCTGGTACACTTAAAAGCCAGACGAAGGCTGGCCGCGGAGCGGCTAGTTTAAAATAAGTATAAATCCCTGCAGTATCATAGGAAATGTAAATTAGAATACTTACATTTATTTACTTATTATCATTATTACATTTATTTATTACTTTATTTTAAATAAAGGAATAAAATTATTATTCAGAAATAAAAGTTTCATTTGAAAGAGTTTTTTGCTTATATCGTTAACAAGTGAGCAATACAATTAGAACCTCATACAATAAAAAGATTTCGAGACCTACATCGTATTTCACATTTGGTCTGGGAGCAGTTTTAGAAGCACGAAGTTGAGTGGAAAAGAAAATGCGACATATTTAGGGCTACCATTGTATCATGATGGTCTGAGCAATATAAGTTAGCAATTGTATATTTTTTTTTACTATCTTGTTTTCTTCTTTTCAGTGTTTTCTTCTTAATAATTGTGAAAATTATGTAAAATAGATTTACAGATATCTGTCATATAAATATTTAAATTCAGCTGCAACATTCAGCAAGATTGAAATTTAAAATTACAGATTCTAAAAAAATCTTTTTACTCATACTACATGAAAATATTTGGCAGATAACTTAGAATATTTTCATGTACCAGAATTTTATGTACCACACTTTTATAAACCTGCATAAAAATGAAGCACGAACGTTCATTTTCATGAACTTACCATGAAAATCTCTAATTTAAACAGTATTTTCAACTGTTCTTACAAAAATATAGAAAAATATTTTCAAGAGTGTCTTTTTGAAGACAACTTCAATCAATGTTTTTTTCAATTTTCCTAAGTAATTGATTAGTTAAGTATTAAAAAAATAATGGAACTTAATTATATCTTTAATTTTGTTTTAATTAAAATGCAGAAAAATGTGGAGTTTCAAACTTATGAACTGCATTTTTAATGAGACTTCTTTTATAACTTTTTCAAATGGATGACTTTATATTTAATTCATTTTTGTGATTTCTTTCCTTTATATTACGCGTAAAATTTAATTGCTGCAATATGACTATTTGTTAATTCATAAAATTGATATACTATTTAAAAAAAATACAGGAAATATTTCAGTAAGACAAAAGTAATTTTATTTAAAGTGCGCCGTTTATTAAAACTGAAGTAAAACTAACGAGACTCTACTTTAATGTGATAAATATTTGCTTTTTAATTCAAAAGCTCCAAATAAGTCAATTTCACACATTAATTAATAAAGTAGGCTCCAAATTACGGTCTACTTATTTCGATGTATGATAAATTTTCTGGTTTATTCACTACTACCATATCGAAACTGAATAAAGAATATGAAACAAATAAAAATAATAAATAAGTAAATAAAATAAATAAAAATCTGAAAGCTTTCAGATTTTACATTACGCCCAAAGGAACTTTTTTAACGTTTTGTGTGTTACCTTTATTTATTAAATATCGTACTCTTTGCACTTAAACCGTGAAACTCAATTCAACAAAAATATCGCAAAGTAATTTTCAAAAGAGCATATCTGTAGAATTTCCGATACATAGTCTCACGCGCTGGAGATAAAAATGTTTTTTTCTGTGCAACGTTGCCATTGCTCGCTTTCAAACTGTTGAGTTTTTAATCAAGAATTCGTTAATGTTCGTTAATTAAGAATTCGTTAATTAATCAAGTGTTTCAAAATTTGAAATCGATAATAAAACAAGATGCTAATAGTCAGTGGAAGATTACATTATTCAAACTTGGATGGCTCTAGGTACCGTTTTTTTATCACAGTGCCCGAAACATACATACGCTTATGCAGATCCTTCATTATTTAATTTCTTTAAACATAACACAGGGAATATTGGGTGACAATAATTTGAAAAGTGAACCGACATTTAAAGTTTTCAACATAAAATTCGAAAACGAAACTAATAGCCCTCTTGGGCTAACGCCCTTTGGACTAAAAAAAAAAAAAAATCTGAAAGTTTTTCAGATTTTACATTACCTCCAAAGGGGCTTTTGTTTAACGTTTTCTGTGTTACCTTTATTTATTAAATATCTCTGTTGTTCGCGCTTAAACCATAAATTTCAATTCAACAGCAATGTCGCAAAATGATTTTAAAATGAGCATATCATTAAAATTCCCGATACCCAGTCTCGCGCGTTGGAGGTAATTTTTTTTTCGTCTAGTGTTGCCATTGCTCACTTCGAAATCGTTGAGTTTTTTAATGAAAAATTCATTAAAGTGTTACAAAATATGAAATCGTAATAAAAGAAATTCCAAATCTGGGCTCCTAGATGCCCATATTCGGAGGAGGATTATGTTATTCAAAATTTGATGGCTCTAGGTACCGTTGTTTTATCAACAATGCGAGAAACACACCTACATTTATGCAGATTCTTCATTATTTAATTTCTTTAAATATAACACAGGGCGTTATATTTGGTGGCAACAGTTTGAAAAGTGATACGGACATTTACAGTGCATCGACGCAAAATGTCCAAATGAAATTAATAGCCCTTCTAAGCCACCGCTCCTTTTGGTTAAATAAATGAAATACAATAAAACAAATTGCACTGCAAATCCAGAAAGTTCAACATGCAAGAGACAGAATATGATGTACCAAAATGTGATATTTTTAAGCACAAGCAACTAAGAATTTTTGCCTCAGAAAATTTAGTTATATTGAAAGAAAAGAATAACATGAAACGTCTCATAAAATTTATATAAAAACAAGAATTCCGTATATATCTTCTGATAATTAATAAATTCGTACTTGAGATTTTTTTTTATTTTAATACTGAAATTCTCTTAAGTCATATGTAGCAGTTTAAAATAGTAATAACAATAATAATGATTTTATCTGGAGTTACGCAACTTAGTTATTTTTAGAATGAATAATTGCTGCTGAGCCACTCTGACTTGACAAAAATGTCGCATTTATTCACGCAGCTACAAATGAAGAACGGCGATTCGTCTTTTATGGTCCAAGCGAAGAACCAGATTGAAATGCACGAACATGTGGACTTTCATCTTTCTGGAAACATTCATGGAAACCAACACTTCAATTCTTCTATAGATCTTCAATGGATCATCTGTACCCTGTTTGAAAACATACTTTTATGAGCAATGTATATTAAAAGCGGAAGAAATATGCCGAAAAGTTTTTGGTCTTTATATTTGGGGTGGAGGTGACTGAAAGCTTTCAGATTTTATGTGTACTAGCACACTAAAAATTTATGAATAGTTCTAGATATAATATGAAAGAATTAAAAATTGTCACCCTAATTGGGTCCTATCTGTTTCTTTCTACAAGATTTCGACTGATGTTCTGCTATAATCAGAATGCGTGCCGTGATTCTTTATGTAAATCATTTACTTAAGGAGATGCTGTCCAGGCATAATAAATGCTCAACTGTTTTCCAGATTTCCTTATGTAAATCGTTTATTTAAGGAGATGCTGTCCAGGCATAATAAATGCTCAACTGTTTTCCAGATTTCCTTATGTAAATCGTTTATTTAAGGAGATGCTGTCCAGGCACAATAAATGCTCAACTATTTTTCAGATTTATTCCCAAGTGGGAATAATTTAAATTTTAAGTAATATATGGAAATGTTTAGTGCATTTTAATTCTGAAAATTCTATTAAATTTATTCATCAGTATCTTCCTGTAATATGAATGATAAACATTTAATATTTTGCAGCTCGCAAGTAACAGATTCGATTAAAGGATTTTAAAGCAGCATATAAACTCAGCACATATATATCTTTAAACGTTTTTTAGTTAAAATAACTTCAATAACCACCAATATGCATGTTTCCAAAAGGAAATTTTTTTGATCTATTGTAGTATTGGCCCAAATATTAGCTGCGTGATAAATATTCAAAAATCACGTTTTTTTTGTCAGTACCAAAGATATAGAATGAGAAATATAAAAAATATATGTATTTTTTACATTTTTTTCTAAGTACGTTACAGAATTGAAGAACGTATAAATTAGAAATACAAGAAGGAATATAAGAATTTGTCTAGAAATGTACAAGTGTGTCTAATCAGTAGTTGGAAGGATAAAACCAGAAAATAATATGGCCATATAATGCTGGGTTTATTTCAGTCACGGTTATTAAATAATTTAAAGAGCTTATCTATTTGAGTCACATATTACATTACACAGCAACTCCAACTGTTTTTGTGAATATGCACTAAATTTTTAACACACTTGAAAATTTGCTACTTTTGGTGGCATTCCAATCCACATACAGTCTCCTACTATGTGTTCCTCAGCATTTGGACGTTATTATTTTAATGACATCCACCGCTTATTATTTAAACAGCAGTGTCACATTATTTGGCAGCATAAACATTTTCTTTTACATATCCCCAAAGAAAAAGCTGAAAAGCATTTAGAAGGATATCAAGTTGACCATTTAATCATATTGGTAAAACTTCCTTGAATTTATAGAAATATATTTTGATGTATTATATTAGATATGTCTGAAGCAATTTTTAACCCAAAGGGCGTTAGCTCAGAAGGGCTAAAGTAGAAGTCCAGAAATCCGCAATGCTTGGGACCAGAGGTTGTGCGGATTTTAGGATTTTGCAGATTTCAGGACAGAAAAGCCAAATCATAATATTCAGACTAAAAGTGCAAAATAAATAAGGCATATTAGATACATTTACTTAAATTATTATGTACAATAATATACATTATTACATTATTTTATTATATGCCTTAAATTATTACATATATATATATATTTATTATATTATTCATTTATATTAGTGATTGCAGGAATATTTTAAAGCATTAAGGACATATAGAATAGAGATGTGTAAAAATAAGGGATACTAATAAAGCATAAAATATTTCTTTTTTTTTTTTACTTGTTTCAAACATTTTTCTGATAAAGGTGTTTGTTTTAAAACTTTAGGTACTCCAGAGGAAGAGTTTTTTTTTTAAAAAAATTCTACAGGGTCATAATCTCTTGCTCTGTGACACAGCTCTGTTGTTCTAAATATTTTAGGTATTTTTCACCATGTTCCAAACCCTCATTAAAAGATATTTTCACACTCCTATCAAATTCATTATCTGCGTCGGTGTCGGAATCGTTTTCTTGCTGTGGTGAGTTCAAAACAGAGCCAATGATTTCATCGTCAGTTATCTGATATGCCAGTGTTGGCTCATCTGAACACAACAACTTTAGTAATCCATACTGAAAACCTCTTCTGGGCTAAGATCTTTTTTTTGCCACTAACACAGAATCATTATTATTCGGTAATTCTGACATAATTATTGGATAAATATTTTTTCTTCGGTATTTCAGTCTCCATTCTGCGGTTTCTGGAACCTATAAATTCAATGTTTATATTTTGAGAGGCAGTGCGGATTTCAGGTCGGCGGATTTTTGGTATTTGACTGTATTTAATTTCGTTTTGGCATTTTGTGTCGATTCACTTTTCAAACTGTTGCCACCAAATATTACAGCCGTGTATTATAGTTATAGAAATTAAATAATGAAGAATCTGTGTAAGTTTATGTATGTTTCTCGCATTGTTATAAAACAGCGGTACTTAAAGCCATCAAATTTTGAACAGAATACGTCTCCACTCGAATGTGGGCATCTGGAAGCTGGAATTTGGAATTTGTTTTATTATCTATTTCATATTTTCTCAGACATTAAAGAATTTTTAATTAACAACTCATCGATTTCAAAGCGAGCAATGGCAGCATTATACAAAAAAAAAATTGTCTCCAGCGCGCGAGACTGTGTATCGGAAATTCTAGAAAACTTCTCCTTAAAAATTACTTCGTGATATTGCTGTGAACTGAATTTTATAGTTTAAGTGCGAAGAACATGATATTTAATAAATAAAGGTAACACACAAAACATTAAAAAAATGCCCTTTTGAACGTAATGTAAAATCTGAAAGCTTTCAGATTTTTATTTTTTTATTAATTTTTTTATTTTTCTTAAAGTTATATTTAAGTAACATGCTGCTATTTGCAGTTTTAAATAGAATGGCATATTAAAGAACATGCGTTTTGAAATCTATTGTTTACGTTGAGAAAAGGAAGGTCGAACTGAAACTGCACCTGTATAAATTTATCATAAACAGACAAATTCCCCATTAATCTCAAGATCTGATTTATGAGTGTATATTTTCCCATTACTTCCAGTGTAGCAAAGTTTATCTTATAGGTTTATCCAGATGGCATTCGAATTTATTACTTTGAAAAATACAATATTTTTACCTCCAACGATCTTCTATGTATTTGTTTCCTTCTTCTTCTTATGTTTTACTGTTTATGTGTTCATAATTTAGATTATGTTTTTAAAATCATTTAGACATTAGCAACTATTAGACAAAAGGGGCAATTTGCCCAGAAGGGCTATTAATTTCGTTTTGGCATTTTGCGTTGTTATACTATAAATGCCCGTTTCACTTTTCATACTTTATCACCAAATATTATCGCCATGTATTATATTTAAAGAAATTAAATAATGAAGAATCTGCATGAATGTATGAATGTTTCTCGCATTGTGAGAAAAAGACGTTACCTAGACCCGTCAAATTTTAAATGTGCCCATGTTCTCTACCTGAACACGGGCACCTGGACACCTGAATTTCAAATTTGGTTTATTATCTAGTTTAGATTTTGTAAAATTTTAATGAATTTTTGATTAACAAACTCAATGATTTCAAAGCGAGCAATGGCAACACTGTACGGAAAATATTTTTTTTTATCTCCAGCGAGCCAGCCTGTCTGTCGATTCTAAAGATATGCTGTTTTTAAATATTTTGTGATATTGCTGTTGAATTGGATTTTATGCGGTGCAAGTGCAAAGAACATGATATTTAATAAATGAAGGTAACACATAAAATGTTAAAAAAAACATGATATTTAATAAATAAAGGTAACGCACAATATGTTAAAAAAATACCCCTGGGCATAATATAAAATCTGAAAGCTTTCAATTTTCTTTTTCCTTTTTTGCACTTTTGAACTGTCGAGGAAGCGTGCTAAAGTTGTTCGTAACATTCTTTAGAATAGATTTCAGTCCATATAAACATATTGGGAACTTTTAGGTTGTATTTCTTTGACTAGACTGGATTCTTATATTCGAATTAACGTTTTGTGTGTTACCTTCAATCGGAGGATATCACCCGTATGGACTGGCCAGCATTCTCACCGGACTTGAATCCAGTAGAGCACGTGTGGGACATGCTTAGCCGACGAGTTGCAGCCCGTCAACCTCCTCCTACATGTCTACCGGAACTTCGGAGAGCATTGCTTTTTGAGTGGTGTAATATCCCCCAAGATCAGATCGATAATTTGATACTCAGCATGCCTAGGCGTTGGACGGACTGTTTTGCATCTTCTGGGAGACATACAATGTATTAACAATCATACCAACCATATAATATTGGTTTTTTGTAAATAGGTTTTTTTTGTAATTTGCTCCAAGGGGAAAAAATCACTAATTTTTTTAATAATATGAAGCATATAGCATCTTTTTTTGCTCTTTACCTTTTGTTTAATAAATAAGCTTTACAAATAAGTCAAATTTGTTTTGCTTCTAACTCTTCCTTTGCCTGATTTTGCATTATCCTTAATTTGTATTATTATAGCATTGCCAAACATTAAATATATTATTATTACATAAGGTCCTATTCTGACGTTGAAGAAACACGCGATCGCCTGTGACGTCATTGTAAGTCGAAAATTTTTCGTTAATGTTAGCATTTTAAATAACTAGGTGCTGTTGGCAACTTTTTTGTTTCGGTTTAGAATAATTGACACAATATATTATTGCCACTTTAATTTTTTTTATTGATATTGAGAAAAATGTTACTATATTACATTAAATTTAAATTATGACGTCATACGTGTTAACTTGGAAGTGTCAAAACTTTTTGTTCCCTGGATTGGCAACAAAACAATTATTTACGAATTGGATGTTGCTTGGAAAGAATGCACTGATTTCATTCAGATTGAAATGTTTTTATACATTTTCTTTTCAGATGTACATAGAAATATCAGTTTTGCTTTGGCAGCAGGCTGCTCATTTGGCGGGCCTGCCGCTAGTATTAATTTAAGTTTCGTGAAAAATCAAACTCCCTTAACAGTGGTATTCTGCTTTGGAGCAGTAATTTCATTATGCTTGTTTCATTCCATTTACGAGTATAGGAAATTTACCTCATGGACAATAAATTGTTTACGATTCTTATAGATATTCTTATAGTAAATATGTAAAATATAATATGTAAAATATTATATTTTACATATTTACTATAAGAATATTTACATAGTAATATGTAAAATATAAATTCTTATAGTAAAACTCCCGTAAAACTGGCAATTATTACTACAGTTGAGGTTATCTTAACTATGTTTGCTCAGAGGAAAAAGACACTAACTTTACTCAGTAAATACTGTTTTACTGTATTGCTGTTTTGTTGTGCGCGGGGAAGGAGTATGTGTTCAAATGGAAGGTACTAATAATAAACAGTTTCAAGGAAGAAGACTGTATTTGTCTGAGAGGGTGTTTATTTTCCAGCCTCAGTAAAAGAACTGAGTGCATTTGCAGTCTTAGCTTAGTATTAGAAATATCTAATGCCAAATAGGTAGAGTTTATTTAAAAGTTACTTGTGAAACTTTACTTTCTGCTTTATAAATTTGACAATTTTTATCAATAAGCTTTCTGGACGTAGCATGATATGTTTTGGTAAACCACTGTTTTCATCAGAATTTGCCTGCCGAAATTGTGTTAAAATAATTTATTTAATATATTTAAAGTAATTCATACGAGTAGTAGATCACGTGAGAAGTACGTATGGATAGAATAAAGGATCTTTTTTCCAAAACGTATCGTAAAATGGATTTTTTTGTGACGCCTGTAAAATGGTCCGTCTGGGACATAAAATGGTGAGGTAACATCACTAAAGTTGAGATTTTGTATACAGGACTACTATAACATATAGTTGTGCACATCCCTTTTTTGTTGCAATCGACAGTACCAAAAGTATATACACAACCCCCCTTACCAGGCTTATCCGGCCTTTATTTTAACAATCATCTGTCGTAGTCATCTATTTCAGCTATAGTAGTGTTTTAAATGACGAAAAATCAGGGTAAATTTTTAAGAAAATTACTTTTGGACAAATAACGAAATCTAACTTTTAATGTGGTCTCCTATTTCCTATACTTAAATGCATAAAGTTTTATACCAGTTGTTCCTATATTTGTAATTGACAAATTGTATTGGTAAATTTTTAAGAAAATTACTTTTGGACAAATAACGAAATCTAACTTTTAATGTGGTCTCCTATTTCCTATACTTAAATGCAAAAAAGTTTTATACCGGTTTTTCCTATATTTGTGATTGGTAAATTTTTAAGAAAATTACTTTTGTTCAAGTAACGAAATCTAACTTTTAATGTGGTTTCCTATTTCCTATACTTAAATGCATAAGTTTTATACCCGTTGTTTCTATATTCGTTATGAAAAAATAAAATTATAAGAAGTTTGACTCCCATACTATAAAACTTAACCGCGATATTTAATTTCAAAGTTTGCAATTGTTGAGAAATCATACGCTGTCCAATCAGAATTTTTTTAATTAGGGTGGCAAATCCGCGAACTGAAAACAAGAAGAAACAGCTCCAGCAGATTTTTTTCGAGGCACTTATTAGAGTAAAAGAACTATGTATTTATAGGAAGGGAGGGGAGGAAGTTAAAGTCATGTGTTTTACTATTTTGCATTATTTTCTTCTCTTCTCTAGAACCGTCACCTTTAACATTAAGTAGATTCTTTTTTATTTCTTTTGTTTAGTATTCTCATGTCGAATGTATACGCATTTATCGGTTCTTCGTATTTTTCAACTGCATCATCTGAATTTGAGGACAAATAGAATAATTTACGTTTACTTCTAAACCTTTTCAACTGCGATTCAGTTTACATTTCGTCAGACCAGTTTAGCATTTTAATAGAATTTCTTACGTGATTTTGCCGTTACACATAATACAACTACACCATTTAGAGAGAAATTTCCAAATATTTATGCAAAACTGTCGATCTCAAATTCAACTGAATTTTCGTGTTCTACATATACATTTCCTGAGTCCACTAACTTCCTGAAATTTGATAACGAGTTCTTCGCATGAATTGACTTGGATTACCTTCCATACACAAAGCTGTATAGATAGACTTACTAGAAGGAGTCTTTTAGAAGTGTTTTCTAAAGTAAAATGATTTCGATTCTTTAATTACATTTTCAAACGGCTGAAGACTTTTTCCTAGTGAGGTTTCGCCAGGGTTTTATATTTGAATTATTTTTCAGCTTCATTTTCTGCGTGTATTTCAGGCAAATTTTCTTTTTATTACAGTTTTCATGTTTATTTGAGGCGACATTTTTTTCCTTCTGCAGTTCTTTGACAAAGGAAAATTTTACAGCATTAGTTACACTATTAAGGCTTGTCTAAAAATAATAAATATAATTTTTGAGTCGTGTACCATAGAATAATCTTCTTTCTGGAAAGTTTATTTTGACTGAGGTTGTACTGAGAGCAGTTTCTAACAATAACTAGTGTGAGAATGTAAGTATTTTGTAAATTTTATTGTTGCTTTTGTTCCGTATTCTGTGGGTCATACCTATTCCAGGGAAGTCAACTAAGATATTGCGTGTTAAGAATTGAATTTTTAGAGTAACGTAACCCTGACAACCCGTTTCTTTTTGTCTTTTTAGCTTTACTATTAAACAGAATTTTCTTCGCACTTAACGTCATACAAAATTAAGCAACAAAATTATAAAAATTTTGAATTCAGACTAACAGCATATGTTTAATATCCCGATTCATTGTTGACATACATTTTTATATTTTTTTCAGTCTTTTCTCAGTTAATCTTATCAACGTTCAGTTTTCTTAGTAAGGTGACTTGTAAAACTTATTTTTTTCTGTCTTTTTATTACTAGAGTTTTTTGTGTGTTTCTTTCTTTATTAAATATCACGTTCTTCGCTCTTACACAACATAAAATTCAATTCGATAGTAAGATCACAAAATATTTAAAAACATAATATCTTTAGAATTTCCGGTAGACGGTCTTGCGGCTGGAAATAAAAATGTTTTATTTTGTACAGTGTTGCCACTGATCGCTTTCAGTTCGCTCGTTGAGTTTGCTGATGAAACATTCATTAAAATTTTACTAAATATGAAATGTAATATTCGAAATTCAAATTCGGTCTTCCAGGCGCGCATATTCGGGTGAAATATTATGTTATTCAAAATTCGATACTCCAGTTACAATCGTTTTCTCACAATGCAAGGTACACACATACTTGCAGGTTCTTGGTTATTTAATTTCTTAAAAAATAGTACAGGGCGATAATATTTAGTGGTAACAATTTGAAAACTGATTCGCCGTTTATAATGAACCAATGGAAAATTCCACTTTGAAACTAATAGCCTCTTGGGCTAAAATTTAAATAAAACTTCCACTTACGAAATTTGAGTTACTGGCTTCCGTATGAAATTGTATCATCATTTCCTTTTTTTAGCTTCTCCAGCATGGCCGTACTTTATATTTTGGCACTTTAGGTAAAGAGGTGAATGCGCGCCCGGGGGAAGAAGACATATATTGTATGTATATGCACATACGATCGTAAGTATATCTAAGTAAGACAGGAAAATCGACAACCTTGTATTCGGCATAGATTTTGTAAAATCCCAATCGATTTCGAGGGCAAAACGGGTCGCCCCTTCATCAGGAGCAAAATATTCTGCAAAAGCGAATGTCGATCATATTTATACCCACAAGCGACCAGTGGATAAGCCAATAGCGCCATCTATCGGCAGAAATAGTAACTAAAAATAAAGGGTTAAGTTAGTAGAATATTGAAGGCATTAGGCAAGACTGGATTAGAATTGAAATCATTCACTAAACAGGAAAAATTTTTGTGAATGTGAAAAGCTTCAAGAAAATTCAATTCGCTATTAGAACCAGTTTTCTGGATAATTTTAGCAGAATCAAAATCAAAACTGTGATTGAATTTCCAACTAAGATTACCTATTGGAGATTTGTTAATTTCGCCTTTTCGGACGTAAGATTCATGTTCTTTTATTCGAAACTTTAATGCTTTTTTCGTTTGGCCAATATAACTTAAGCCACATTGACACGATATGCTATAAATTCCCCAAGAATTAAAGTCAGAAATAGAATCTTTAAGAGCCGAACCTCGGATTTTATTTATAGGCGAGAAAACAACTCGAAAATTAAACTTGTGTAAAATTCGTGCAATTTTGTAACTGGTAGAAGTATGAAATGGAAGCACAACAAGGTTATTAACGTTATTTCTGACATCAGAATGTGTTCTTAGATGACACGATTCTCGCGTACTCGCGCGTAATCATACCTATTGCTACTCGCCCGTAATCATACTCTCGCGCGTAATTTAGGTTATTCACCCTTCATTTTTCGTTGCTATTTCTGCCGATAGATGGCGCTACCGCCTCTTCCACTGATCGCCTGTGGGTATAAATATGATCGACATTCGCTTTCTCGCTTTTGACGGTTTTCTCAAACTACGGTCGTAGAATTTTTGAGAATTCTGGTGAGTTATATTCGCACTTAGTGTACAGCACTCGTGTTTTCTCAGTGGATTACCTGTCTCATCAGCGTCTGAAGTGTCTGGTAAGTTCTTTTTGACTTGTTTATTTCTGAGCATGCATTACCGGGCCAATGGTTTAGGTTAAGCAGCAAGAAATGAGCAGTTTAGAGGATAAAAATGTACGTAGTTTAATTGAGCAGATACGTGAGAGTAATGGAGGTCATATCGATTACAATCGCCTATCTATGCAAATTAACCACTTGCAAACAGAAATTGAGAGTTTAAAAAATTCTAATTTACCGAAAGCTGATCCTAGGCTTACGATTATGGAAGAACAACTTAAAAATCTTTGTATCATACATGATAACTTAGAGGAAAAGGAAAATGGTAAAATACCTGAAATAGAAATAGTTAGTGCTA
>KK114338.1:915278-950624 GCA_000611955.2 Stegodyphus mimosarum | reverse complement strand
GCTGGGAAGTGCTTTACCATCCACCATACTCCCCAGATCTAAGCCCTTGTGACTATGACTTAATTCATAAGATGAAGGAACCACTTCGTGGCACTCGCTTCCAAACTGTTCCTGAGATTCTTGCGGCAGTAGACCGGCCCATTCAAACTATCAACAAAACAGGCGCTGCTACAGGTATTCTGCGACTTCCACATCGTTGGAAACGGGTTGTACACAATACTGGCGACTATATTGAAGGACTGTAAAACCTGGTGACATTAATCACTTTTGTATTCCTTGTAAATAAATAGTTGCCACTATTAAAGTTCCAACCCTCGTATATGTAATAATAAAATTCCATAGTCAAAAGTACACATAAAACCCTAACTTAAATTTCGTCTTTTATTTGTGTTTATTCCCCAGTCACAATTCTAAATGCACGTTCTTTTCATTTTAATGGCGATGATCTCTTATTCGAAAGTACTTGGAATTAAATTCACAGCCCCGTAGTCAAATTGATTTTCCCGCTTTTTCTACACGTACAGTTATTGAATGTTCTGGAAATATATAAAGCGAACTGGATTGGCTGACGTCATTTCTTGGAAGCTCCGCCTTTCCAGTGATTATAAAAGGAATCTCAAAGGAATATCGGGCGGTCTACCTGCTCAAAAATTTTCGAATGTTTCTACATCTACAAAAGTATTTCAATTTATAATTTCATGACTGCCTTCCTGTATGACTTTGCCACATAGACCATTCTTTCGCCTAAGGGCGCGGTGCTAAGCACCTCTGATTTATCTAAACAAAAGTGAGCGGCCTCCGGCCTTACTTGATATATAGGTTAAAACTCATTAGTTGACACCTTTTATAGGTTAAAACTCATTAGTAGTTGACACCTTGAACCGAAAGTACTATCTTGATCTTGATCTTTTCTCGCTTTTGAAGAATCTTTTGCTCCTGATGAAGGGGGTCCCGTTTTGTCCTCGAAATCGATTGGGATTTTACAAAATCTACGCCGAATACAAGGTTGTCGATTTGCCTGTCTTATTTTCCACGTCGGTGTGTTTCTCTTGCGTCTTTCTATCTGTATGCTTTTATATTCGTTAGGGATAGCCATTTAAAATCAGAACACAGTAACTCTTGTAATAATATTCAAACATAGATATATGAATTCAGAAAATGGCATATATCATAAATTTCAGTTTTGGAATGAGTAGTATTCAAAATTCCCCTTTTTAGTAAATAGTATATAGTATTGAAATAATATAAATAGTAATATAACTAATGTGAAAAGTATTGTCTTTGAAGCACTTTTAGTAACCTAATTTTTCCTTGCTTTTAACGATGCAAAATCATCAATAATTTTTAGAAAAAAGGACTTTGTTTAAAAGTTTTTTTTGAACAAATAAGGAACTTATGTATTTTTTTTATTGTAAGTTTCCTGAAGCTTCTTTCTTCACTAACAGCAGTAACTGAAGAAGTTAAAAATAGATTTCTTAGAACAAATTAGGTTATTAATTCTCTTATTTCAGCCAGATATTCGATTTTTTAGCCTAAATGGACGTTAGCCCAGAAGGGCTATTAGTTTCGAAACGGTATTTTGCTTCCAATCACTATAAACGGTTGTATCACTTTTCAAATTGCTGCTAGCAAATATTATCGCCCCATGTTATACTTAAAGAAATTAAATAATGTAAAATTTACATGAATGTATGTATGTTTCTCGCATTGTAAAAAACAATGGTATCTACGGCCATCAAATTTCGAATAACACAGTCTTCCACCGAATATGGGCATCCGGAAGCCCGAATCTTGATTTCGAATTTGTTTTTTTGTCTATTTCATATTTTGTAAGACTTCAACAAATTTGTGATTAAAAAACTCAACGATTTTAAAGCGAACAGCGGCAACACTGCAGGAAATAAAACTTTTTATATCCAGCGCGCGAAACTGTCTATCGGAAATTTTAAAGAAATGCTGTTTTTAAATATTTTTAGCCCAAATGCTCTCGAAACGTGTATGTGTCTGCAAATGAAAAATACGCCCGTTTGGGCGTAATATAACATCTGAAAGCGTACAGATTTTTTTCTTTTAATTTTAAAATCTATCTAGGACTAAAAGCTATCTTTTTTTAATATTTTTATTAGTGAATTTATGAATGCATGTAGCTAATTTGGCGCCTGCTCACTTCGACTTGCCGCCATCTTATTCCTGCTCTATCTCTAGTATTATCAAAATTAATTCTGTTGATTAACAATTTATATTTGTACTCAAAAATCGGCTTACGTCGTTAAATTACTTCATTGTAAATTAATAAATGTTTACAAATTTTCAAGTTAAAAAAAAAGGCATAGAGCTGGAAAACAGCGTTTTCTACAAAAGATAAAAGAAGTAAATAAAAATAATAATAATAAAAAAAAATAAATCTGTAAATAAAAGATAAAAGAAGATGGTTGTAAAAAAATTTGCATATATATATACATATATTCAAAATACACTAAAAGCAGTTTTGGTTAGCTTTAAATGAAAAGCTAAACTGATTGCTATGCTTAATAGATAGAGATGTCATTTTGCTTAAAATGGGAAGGAGGGAAGAGAATAATAACAATAAAAAAAGAAAATCTGAAAGATTTCAGATTTTAAATTGCGTCCAAAGGAAGGTTTTTTAACATTTTGTGTGTTACTTTTGTTTATTCAATATCATAAAATTCAGTTCAAGAGAAATATCGCAAAATAATTTTAAATTGAGCATATCTTTAGAATTCCCGATACACAGTCCCAGGCGCAGGAGATAAAAATGTTTTTTCTGTGCAACGTTGCCATTGCTCGTTTTGAAATCCTTGAGTTTGTTAATCAAAAATTTATTAAAGTTTTACAAAACATGAAATCCATAATAAAACAAATTCCAAATTTTGAATTTGGGCTTCCTGATGGTCATATTCGCAATAGGATTACGTCATTCAAAATTGGATGGCTTAAGGTATCGTTGTTTTATCACAGTGCGAGAAACATACATACATTTATACAAATTCTTTATTGTTTAATTTCTTCGAATATAATACAGGGCGATAATGTTCGGTGGCAACAATTTGAAAAGTGAAACGGGCATTCAGAGTGATTCAACGCAAAATCGCAAAACGAAAACTGTAGTCCTTCAGGGACGAAACGCCTTTGCACTAATAAAAAATAATTAAATTAAAAAAATGAATAAAAAATATGAAAAGTTTTAGATTTTAAATTGCGTCCAAAAAGGCGTTTTTTTTAACATTTTGTGTGTTACCTTTATTTATTAAATATCATGTTCTTCGCATTTAAACCATAAAATTCAGTTCAAGAGCAATATCGGAAAATAATTTTAAAATGAGTATATCTTTAGAATTTCTCATACACAGTCTCACGCTTTGGAGATAAAAGTGTTTTTTTCTGTCCAAAGTTGCCATTGCTCGCTTTGAAATCCTTGAGCTTGTTAATCAAAAATTCGTTAAAGTTTTACAAAATATGAAATCGATAATAAAACAATTTCCAAATTTCCAAATTTGGACTTCCAGATAGCCATATTCGCAGTAGGATTACGTCATTCAAAATTAGATGGCTCTAGGTACTGTTGTTTTATCACAATGCGAGAAACATACATACATTTATACAGATTCTTTGTTGTTTAATTTCTTCAAATATAACACAGGGCATTTTTGGTGGCAACAATCTGAAACTGACATTTAGAGTGGTTCAACTGAAAATCGCAAAACGAAAACAATAGTACTTCAAGGAGAAACCCCGTTTGGACTAATAAAAAATAATTAAATTAAAAAATGAATAATAAAAAAAAATTTTCAGATTTTAAATTACGTCCAAAAGGTTTTTTTTTAACATTTTGTGTGTTACCTTTATTTATTAAATATCATGTGTTCTTCGCACTTAAACCATAAATTTCAGTTCAAGAGCAATATCGCAAAATAATTTTAAAATGAGCATATCTTTCGAATTTCCGATACACAGTCTCACGCGCTGGACATAAAAATGTTTTTTTTTTTTTTTCTGTACAACGTTGTCATTGCTCACTTTGAAATCCTTGAGTTTGTTAATAAAAAATTCGTTAAAGCTTTACAAAATACGAAATCGATAATAAAATAAATTCCAAATTTCAAATCTAGGGTTTCCAGATGCCCGTATTCGGGTGGGAAACGTTCAGTATTCAAAATTTGATGTCTACCGTTGTTTTATCACAATGCGAGAAACATATATACATTTACGCGGATTCTTCATTATTTAATTTCTTTAAATATAATACAGGGCGATAATATTCGGTGGCAACAATTTGTAAAGTGGAACAACGCTTTTAGTGAATCGACGCAAAATGCCAAAACGAAATTAATAGTCCTTCCTGAGCAAATTGCCCCTTTGGAATATTTAAAAAAAAAAAAAAAAAAAAAAAATCTTCAAACTAGTTGTTTCTTAGCTGCTGACATTGCTCTAAAAATCAGCTTCCTGAGGAAGTTTCTTCCTGAAAAAATTCTTAACTTTCATTTGAAAAGTTAAAAAAATTTGACTTTCATTAAAAAATATTTAACCTTCTTGTCAATATTATCCAAATATTTTTAAAGCATTAAAGTATGATAAATTGTCTCTTAGTTTAAAGATGCAGTTTTATTTTTATTATATTTCCAACATTTTAATCAAAACTACGTTAATAGTCATTCAAAACATCTGCAGCATTTAATTAGCTTTATCAGGTTATTCAATTTTATTTGGGAAATTTTGTTGGGGGCAGACATATTTGATCTTAAAATGCGTTTCATATTCTCGGATTATGTAAACGATGTAGTGCCGAAATTATTTTATAGGGCAGAAAATATAGGTAAAAGAGCTAACAGGGTAAAAGGAAATGTTTGTTTTCTTCCTTTCCGTTAGACCGGAAACCAGAGTACCTGTCCGGGGTTCATTCTATGAGTAGGTATTCAGGTGGAAGAACAATCTGCTTGCAAAAGATCCGAAGCGCATAGCCGGGAGAAGGCAAGTATAGGCTCTGCTCTGCCAGCATCTAAAAGGCTGATTGTTGGTTATTCCTCTCCTCTTAACTTCCGGTTCGGAAATGCTGCCCCATTTCCGGTCTTGTCCCGCTTCTGCAGACAAGCATTATCACCTTTCACCAACTAGCCTAAAGAAAAGGATTAAAAAGCAGACGCAACACCATCGTCGTAAGGTTTCGATGCCTGTGATGTTTTACTGTAGTTTTTTATTCCCTCTTTAAAACTTAAACTGTTGAATATTTCTGTCTGCCTACGCTGTTGAATATTTATTAATAATCCTAATGTCGCATGAATATATTGTTCTGTATCATGGAAGAGGGGCAATTTAAAATCTGAAAGGTTTCAGATTTTAAATTACGTGGCGTTTTTTTTAACATTTTGTGTGTTATCTCTGTTTATTAAATATCATGTTCTTCGCACTTAAACCATAAAGTTCACTTAAAGAAGAATATCACAAAATAATTTTTAAATGAGCATAGATATTATATTAATATTTTAGAATATTCAATACACGGTCTCATGCGCTGGAGACAAAAATATTTTTTTCTGTGCAGTGTTGCCATTGCTCGCTTTGAAATCCTTGAGTTTGTTAATAAAAAATTAGTTAAATTTTTATAAAATAGGAAATCGATAATAAAATAAATTCCAAATTTCAAATTTGGGCTTCCAGTTGCCGATTTTTGCAGTAGGGTTATGTCATTCAAAATTGGATGGCTCTAAGTACCGTTGTTTTATCACAATACGAGAAACATACATACATTTATGCAGATTCTTCATTATTTAATTTTTTCAAATATAATGTAGGTCGATAATATTTGGTGACAACAATCTGAAAAGTGAAACGGACATTCAGAGTGATCCGGCGCAAAATTGGAAAACGAAAAGAATAGTCCTTTAGGGACAAAGCCTCTTTGGGCTAAAAAACATTCTGAGGATATATATATATCTATTTACGGTTTCTATATAAAGAAAGAAATTTAGAACCAATTTTTCTATTGTTGTGTTCGGTTTCTTTTGCATTTTAAGAAATTGACTAATAACTGTTCATAAATGGTACTTTTGAAGTCATATAGTTGCAGAGTCGTTATTTTTATTTATTTATTTATTTATTTTGAAGCAGGAGACGTGAACAGCCAAATCCTGGTGGTGACGAATTACCGTCTACCACCTTTTAGTTCGGGCGCCACCTATAGAGCCATTAAGTTATTATTATTTTTTTTAAGCAAGAGACGTGAAAAATGTGTAATGCCTTCCCCGGGACTTGAACCTTGGACCTTTTGAGTGTGATTTTCAATTATACCTCAAAAGCATGCGGAAAGGAGGGAGAAATTTTTTTTAACCCAATGAAAGGTCTTCATCCGACTTCGGCTTGGCCACTACTAAGGCTAGACGTGGTGGCCATTTTATTATTGCAGCACTTAATAGGTGGGCCACCTTTGCCTGTTATGAAGGGACGAACAGTTACAACCATGCCTTCCCCGGGATCCGAACCCGGGCTCTTTGGTATCATAGTCGGATCAGGACGGAGAAAATAACTGATATAGTTACAAAAGCGATCGGTTGAAGTTTAGAAAGTAAGTTACTTTTCAGAGTGAGGTTAATGAGCGAGATCTTGATGTTTATATTAATTCATTCCAAATTTGGTAGCTTTAAAAAAAATTGGGAATTGAAGTATTTATTCTTTCTCTTTCGCAATCTTAGCTTTCTGCCCCTCCCATTTAATCTTTTCAAGAAATAAAACTTGATAAATACATTTTAAAATTTAATTACTTCGTAGAGTCTTACCTTCTTGGGAATCATGCACTAAGTCGAGACCTTAGCTGGATCTAAGCGATTTCTCGCTACGTCCAGTATAACAAAACAGATAAATGTATGAAGAATGTAAAAGAACCGTTTATTAAGACCTCAAATAATATAAGTGAAGACATTCCTTGTGCTCAGAAACCAGCCAGCATTTATGGCACAACTCAGAAGCAATGAATTCAAATTTAAACTAAGTTAATTCGTAATATCAGTTGAATTTAAGCGTTATATCAGTTCTGAGTCTACGCAGAACCCGGAAGTTGTCTCAAAGATCACTTGATATAATGCGTAAGTTGTCTCGAAGCTATACCGGGGTGATTGGCAAGAACCAAGCAACGCCGAAGTCAAGCTGCTATCGTAGACTTTCAACTAGTAACATGGCCTTTAGCAGTCGGAACACGCTCTGACTAAACAAATCAAAACCTTCCTTTAAATACTACCTCTTTCTACCCCAATTGAATATGAGTTAACTAAAAAGTTAAATTCTGGTAGGAAAACGGAAAGGGAGAATGACAGTAAAGATACTGAACACAAAATAACTAGTTAGATAAAATAAACGAATATAACATCTTTCAGATTTATTATTTGGCAAACAATGATTATTTAGCAATTATCTCTTTGATTAAACAACAATATATAAATGACCAATGAATAAGACCGTTAAACACTACCATTTTGACTTTGTCTCGAATTCGGTGAACGGCCTGATTATGTAAGTATTTTCTTGGTATTCTCTACGCAATATAATGGGACTGTAACTCTCAAAAAGGTCCTCTACGTAGGCACCCTTTGCGTGTTTTGCCGTGATACACGTTGTTAAAAAATGAAGAATCTGTGAGTATGTCACATTGCTTCAGCGTGGAAAGACAGTGGCATCTACAGTCGTCAAATTTTGAGTAGATATAATCTTGCATCCGAACACGTACACCTCGAATTTTGAGCCTTGAATTGAATTTTATTTATTAGCCCAAAGGGGATTTTTCCCTGAAGGATTATTGTTTACATTTTGCGATTTTGCGCGGGAATATTAAATGTCGGTTCACTTTTCAAACTGTTGTCACCAAATATTCCAACCGTATATTATATTTAAAGAAATTAAATAATGCAGAATCTGCATAAATGTATGTGAATAGGAGGACTGCAACAACTCAACACGACCAACAGTATCGCGAGGGAGATTGATGATGGAAGATAAGACGAGCTGTTGTGTTTTCGACTAAGACATAATGATTAGACAACAAAGATGTAACTTCTTGATTATCACTTTTTTTTTCATTTGTAAATAGTCACTCAATATCTAAATAAACTACTTTAGTCACCTTGATATGTATCCTCAGAATATAAAATCCCCTAGACGCCGAGTCCACATGTATATATGTTTCTCGTATTGTGATAAAACGACAGTATTTCGAATTTTGAATGACGTAATCCTGCTACAAAGAGGGGCATCTGGAAGCCCAAATTTAAAATTTGGAATTTGCTTTATTATCGATTTCATATTTTGTAAAACTTTAACGAATTTTTGATTAACAAACTCAAGAATTTCAAAACGAGCAATGGCAACGTTGTACAGAAACAAAACATTTTTATTTCCAACGCCTGAGACTGTGTCTATACTGTTCTTTAACTGAATTTTATGGTTTAAGTGCGAAGAACATGATATTTAATAAATAAAGTTAACGCACAAAATATTAAAAAAGCGCCCCTTTGGACGTAATTTAAAATCTGAAACATTTCCGATTTTCTTTTATTTTTTATCATATATTTTCTGCCAATTTATTGAACTTTATACTTCAAGACATTCATGAGGTCAATGCATATGAAATTTCTGCTCGCACTTTGTTATAATGATACACGTTTTTAATTACCTACAGTACGAGAGATTAAAATTTGGAAATTGCACAGAATAAAAGCGTTCACCAAAAATGCTGTGTAGCCGTTCAGTGAGTGCTTTTTATTTTAATAGTGACGGTATTTATTTATTACTTTTAGTCCAAAGGCGTAATTTTCCCAAAAGAGCTATTAATTTCGTTTTGGCATTTTGCGTCGTCCACTATAAAACGGAGTTTGACTTTTTAAATTGTTGCCAAGCCCTGCATTATATTTAAAGAAATTAAATAACGCAAAATATGCATAAATATATGCATGTTTCTTACACTGTCATAAAACAACGGTACCCAGAGACACCAAATTTTGAATAACGTTGTCCTCCACTAGAATATGGGCATCTGGAAGCTCAGATTTGGAATTTGTTTTATTATCGATTTCATATTTTGTAAAACTTAAATGTATCTTTGATTAAAAAGCTCAACGATTTCAAAGAGAGCAATGGCATCACTGTAAAAGGAAAAAAAGAAAAAAATATATCTCCAGTGCGTGAGACTGTGTATCAGAAATTCTAAAGGTATGCTGTTTTAATATTATTTTGTGATATTGCTGTTGAAATGCATTTTATGATTTAAGTGCGAAAGACATATTTAATAAATAAAGGTAACTCACAGAACATAAAATAAAGTTCCTATGGACGTAATATAAAATCTGAAAGCTTTCAGATTTTTTTTTTAACTTTATTTTTGATTTTCACTGTCCGCTAACTCGTCAGACAGATTACGTGCCAAATAGAAGGCTGGCTGTGCAAGGACCTAGTGAAATTAATGATAAATTTTAGAATTATAGAAGCAATACATTTTAGATGTTTTTTCAAAAAAATTTTTTTTTCTGTATAAATTCGCTATTATGTTTCATCTACATTAACTTAATGGAAATTATGGTAATAATAGTAATAATACTCTAAATCTAAAGTCACTTGACTTGATGCGAATATGCATATACAAATTTTAAAACTTGGAAAATGCATGCCTGCGATATTATCGTCATGGGAGGATTTGTATGTGCTTTGTTTTTTACCACGATATTTTCGACGACAATACTTTCAAAACTGCGAAGTTTTTGAACTGCTTTATTTTGGTCGACGGTATTTTTTACAACGATGTCTTAGAACCGCGATGTTTTTTTTTTCTCTTTTGCTTTCTTTTCTCCTATGAAGATTTGCACGACGATGTTTTCGTCTAGGCGTTGTTTTTTTCGCGACGTTTTCGTCCACGATGTTTTTGCCGCGATGTTTTCGCAGGACAACGAAATAAATACGTAGCAAAGATCATTTAGTCATTTATTCGTCTTGGAAAAATTTTAAATATATTTACGAGATGGATTTAATTGAGCACCAAAATAAATAAAGCAACCTTCTTTACACTGCGCTGAAATTTATCAAAATAATGTGTTAATAAATTTCTAAATTTCTAGGAAACCTTTCTGGAGTTTTGCTTCATTAAAAATGATGTCAAAGAATTTAGTCAATTACCTTGTAATGACTGATAACAATTACAACCGCATTAAATCACACGGGCAGGTAAAAATCCATTGTAAATTTTCGCCTTTTCCCATTCATCAGTTCCTTAGCCTTAGGGCAAACAAGAAAATTTATTCTGTCAACCAAGCATGAAGGGAAAAGCTCTTCATTTTTAACGCTTAACATCTGGCGGAAATTACACCTGACAATTCAAGGTTAGAAGTTCATTGAATGCTAAACGTGCTAAGCGGAAGTTTTACTCAGAATCAGAGCTCACTCTTTTATATGTTGTTACTTTTTCGATGTTTTAAAACTTGCTTTACCTAACAAGAAAAGCATTTCAAAATTTACAGTATATCAGTACATTCAGCACTCAATTTATAACTTAAAACAAAGTAAGGTATTTAGATAAAAAATTATATAGAGAAGAATTCATACATTCAAGCGTTAGTACCTCAAATATTCACACATTCAGTTATCTTAATTGTTTCTTTTTACTTGTAAATATTTGTTTGTTTTATTTTATTTAAATACTTGTTTATTCCATACTCCTTTTATGGAATAGATTTAATATTCTATTATTTATTCATTTAGTGAATCCTTTTTTACTAAGATATAAAAAATATTCTAAAAACGTATAAATTGTCCTTGCACCTGATGAGCATCAAATTTTTATTTAAAAATTGTATGAATGCAAACTGTATACTTTTCTCGGATATTATTTGAATATATAAAAATAACTCGCTGTATTTCTAGCAAATAATTTTTAGAGATCAAATTTTTTCCTTTTGATTGCCGGAAACGTAATCTGAATGTAGGGTTATTTAAATTAAATTATTTGATTTTTGATCTTTTCTTAGTTTAGTATGGGCTATTAGTCTCGAAATGAGATTTCGAGTCGAATCACTACACTGACTACCAATAAGTATTTGGACACTTGTGATAGAAAAGAAAAACTAACTTTATTCAAAATCAATAGTTGGTAGAGACTTCACGAGAGGTAATTACAGCGTGGACCCTCCGGGGCATACTTTCCACAAGTCTTTGTATGACAGCTAGTGGTATTTTCTTCCACTCGGCTTGGAGAAGACATAGAAGTTCCTTCATCGATTTTGCACGGGTAGTGCACCCCTGAATTCGGCGATGCAACTCGTCCCAGAGGTTCTCGATAGGGTTCAGGTCTGGACTCTGGGCAGGCCAGTCCATTCGATGAACTCCATTGGCACCATACCAAGCCTTGGTTAACGTCGAAACATGACAACTGGCATTGTCGTCCTGAAAGTAACAGGGGTCCAACCCGTAAAACTGCCACAACGTAGGAAGCACATTGTCATCCAAAATAGTGCAGTAGGCATCGGAGTTGAGCTTACCATGAATGGGGACCAAGGGTCCCAGCCCATACCAGGAGAAACACCTCCAGACCATAATTCCACCTCCGCCGAACTTGACTGTTGGCACAATGCATTCTGGCAGGAGACGTTCTCCAGGTAGACGCCAGACCCAGACCCTGCCATCCGAACGGTAAAGGGTGAACCTTGATTCGTCACTCCAAAGAACCCGTTTCCACTGATCTACGGTCCAATTTCGATGTGCTTTGCACCACATTAACCGAGCAGCGCGGTTGGACTTTGTGATCAAAGGCTTATGGGCAGCAGCACGACCATGAAAACCAAGCAGATGTGCTTCCTTACGGATGGTATTCATTGAAACAATACTCTCGGATGCCTGTTGAAACTCCTCGCGGATGAGGGCCATCGGTTGGGTGCTGTTCTTCCGAATTTCTATGGACAGCAGTCGTCGGTCTCTATCTCCCAGTTTCGTTGGTCTGCCGACTCGGGGCACATTCCGACAATCACCGCTCACCTTCCACTTCTTAATCACATAGGCCATTGTCGATTTTGGGTACTTCAGATCGCTAGATACGTCCCTTAAGGATCGGCCACATTTGTGATACCCGATAATTATACCTTTCTCGAAATCAGAGAGCTCCGAACTGCGAGGCGTCTTGCATGCGACTAAAGCCGATGCTGTTTCCTACACGATATATACCGGCGGAGTCCGTGAAATACCTTAGGACCGCAGATATCGTCATTTGCATAGGTGTCCAAATACTTATTGGTAGTCAGTGTATAAATGCCTCGTTTCACTTTTCATTCGAGTCTGTTGCCATTCTGCAAAATGTAACACATTTATCTTTGAGACTGAATCTCTCTGTTGTGTCAAACTAAACTACCTGAATGCAATAGATGGAGTCTTAAGCATATTCGTTTCTTACATTTGAATCGTCTTAATTTAAATAATAAAAATGCTTTTAATTCACAAACTATCTAATGAAAAATATTGCATAATTTCACAAAATGACGTTATATTTTTTTATTATTTATTTCATACTTTATAAAACAGTAAAGAATTTTTTATTGACAAACTCAACTATTTGAAAGCGAGCAGTGGCAACACTGTGCATCTCGCATAACTCAAAAACGATTAGCCTTAGAAAGTTGAAATTTTGTATATAGAACACCTATAGTATGTACTTGTGCAACTCTCTTTTTAGTGGCAATCGGTAGCACCAAAATCAAACGAAATATAAAATTGGTTTCAAATGGATTCAGAAGAGATTATTTTCGTATCATCTGTACGCACGTATGTATGTATCGCACCAAAAACCTAAAAACGAGTAACCGCAGAACGTTGAAACTTTGTATATAGGATTGCTATAACATGCAGTTGTGCACCTCCCTTTTTGCTTGCAGTAGGCCGCACCAAAATATATATATACCCACGCTGTTACTCGGTTCCGTGAGTTCAGTTTTTAATTCTTATATGTCGGTAAATTGTGTATTTTTTGCTTTGAAAATCATTGAATTATGTTGTTCTTATCTTCCGGTTAAGGTTTTTATGCCTTTAATTAACCCGAATGCAATAGTTGTAGAATTATCAACAATTTAAAAGTTGTTCAAGTGCGGCTAAGCCTAATTTTTTTTACTATAGCAGCCATATTTCTTTACCTTTGAAGCTTAGCAGAATAGTGGATTTGTTGCCAATCTAGAGAAACTAAGCTTCGCAACAACAAAGATAACGTCTTCTTTTAATATTGCTTAATCTATTCTGTAATTATCATTTAAGTTTATAAATTATCCCATATATTGACTCAGAGTAGCGTCCACAATAAATTAAGTCATTTTCTACGCCTTCAATGCCTTTTTGCCAAGTGAGACCAAAAGTAAGCATTCGGTTTTGTGCACCGAAAAATCTGCCTTCTCGGCTGCTGGTAGAACTGCTTGTTTTTGCGTAGAAACTCTAATTTCAGTTGTAAAAATTGTAAGATTAGAGTAAAGTTTTTATCTTGTGGCGATATTGCGATTTTAGCTGCCGGGCGTCTAAAGATAGGGTTGGTGGCTATCAGGCTCGTGTTGAGCTATCGGTTGGACACCACTGGTATAGACTGTGAAGAAGATACATCGAAAGGTGTGTAGGGTTCAACTCTTTAAATCTGAAGTTCTTATTCAGAACCCCACGAACACTTTACAAGCGAATAATCTCTTTAGTGGGAGCAGAACAAGTGAGACTTGAGAAGGGTTTAAAACCCTTTATTATTCAGTATATTTACAATCAGTTCCGGCTTGGAACTTTACAATAAAGCCACCACTCGGGCTTGAATTTAAATACTAATAATTTGAACTAAAACTAACTTAACTAAAGTTCTTAAATAAATATAGCCGAAGCTATCAGAATCTAATTAGTTGGCCCCTAAGTATTAATTGAATCGGCGAAGCCTAGCAAGGGCCTAGATTGGCCGAGCGTAGTAACAGCTAAGAGAGATGTGGCCAGAAGGCAAACGCGCGCTAGTCAAGAAATCAGACTCTCTCTCTTGAAGTCGGTTAAGTCACGACTTAAATAGTACTCATTCTCATTTGCATTCTCTGCGTTTCTGAATTCACATTCTGGCAGGAAATTGTAAGCTGAAATTAGAATAAGATAGGAAAGATACAAAACTTAAAATAACTGTTAGAAAACGCATTATAAACCTTGCAGGTGAAATAAAGTTTCTCAAAAATATTAATCCTCATATTATCTGTGCCAGCAATCTATCATTTATAGGGCTAACGTCATGAAGCAAGAATTCAATCGTGACAGTTTTGAAGAACTATAATAGGTACTTTCTGAGATGAATTTTTTTTAACCTAATGGCTACAAAACATTTCCTTATGAAATATAGAATATCTGGCATTTTCTAAAAAGTTTGCAAAGAAATCTATAGCATTAAATCTTCTTTACTACACTGCCCAGAGGGAAGGTTGTTAGTGACACTGATTGCCATACCGAAGAGCCTGGGGTCAAATCCCGGAGAAGGCATGGATGTAATTTACTTGTTCCTTCATAGGAGATAACAGGAGACCACCTACTAAATGCCTATCTATAGTAAAGAGACCACCGCTTGCGGCCTAGAGTAGTGGCAACGTATAAGTGGTTATATAGTGTATAAATGGTTAGAGCCTGCCATTATAGAGCCAAATACTGAGAAAAAACAGATTTTTAGCCACATGCATGAATTTAAATATCATTCGTATTCTGACACAATTATTTCTTGAGTAAACTTTTAAAATTCTATCGTTAACATAAAATATTTTTCATTAACTCACTTTGTTAGGACTGAGTGTTCGGTGCATATTCTTGGCAAACATCTTCGTGAACTCCTTAAATCCTGATCTGGAACAGGGAGCTGAATGCAGCTATGTTCTGTGGTAGAATACTGTGATTAAGTTGGAGAATAACTGCACTTGAAAGGGATTTAAAATCCTCTTTTATTAAATCACTATTATGTACAACTACTTCCCAACTCGGGAGGGATACAGAAAATAAAGACCACACTTGGGTCTAAAATGAACAATCAGATAAATTTAAAGTAAAGCTAAATAGAAATTAAGTAGTTGTTGTTCGCAGAGCTATAACGCGAGGCCTCTAAACTAAATGGTGCGTAGCAAGATATACTAATACTGACGCACTTGGAATTATTTCAATAAGCAATCACGTAAAAGCGCTACGGCTTAGAATTTAAATGTTAGCTAGTCAGGAGAACGTCGAATAGCGTGATCGTGGTCTGAGACTAAAAGCTCTCTCACACTGAGAGGTTTCTACCTCTTGCTTAAATATAACTTGGCTCCACTTCAAATTAGCATAAAGCTACAACGCGCGCTTCTTCTAACGGAAAGTTGAAAATGAAAAGGGATAGAAAGATTTAAATTAAAATAAAACTTTGCTAGTTTAACTAAAACCTTACAAGTTTATTGCGGCTTTTATGCTAAGGGAAGTAAATAATATTTTATATTTTATTGCATATTTGTGCCACCCAGGTTAATAAATATTATGAACTCAACGAAATTGATAAGATATTTCTTCTGTTTTCTTCGCGTGCCTTCGTGGTGTAGTGGTCAGCACGCTGGACGTATATTCCAGACCTCTAGTATTTAAGACTGCATCGAGATTTAAGTGTTATATTTTAATTTGTGAAATAAGATTTGTTGTTTTACTTTTATTTATTAAATACCAGGTTCTTCGCACATAAACCATAAAATTAAATGCAACAGGACTATCGCAAAACAATAAAGAAAAACATATCTTTAGAATTTCCGATACACAAAATATAAACTCCCATACTTACAATGAAGTGTTCAAAATACCTGGGCAAAATGGTAGGGAAAATAGATTTGCCCGATCAATATAAAGATAGGAAGAATTCGAATAAAGAGAGGAAAATCGCGCGCTGATTCTCGTGCGCTGAAGATTTTTTTTTTTTTTTTCCCGTATAGTGTCGCTTTGAAATCGTTGAGTTTCTTAATCAAAAACTCATAAATGCTTCACAAAATATGAGATAGATTAAAAAAAAAAATTCCAAATTTGGGCTTCCGGATGCCCGTATTCGGGTGGAAATGTACGTTATTCAAAATTTCATTGCTCTAGGTAACCGTTCTTTTACCACAATGCGAGAAACATGCATAGATTTATGCAGATTGTTCATTCTTTAATATCTTTAAATATAGTGCAGGGCGATAATATTTAGTGGCAACAATTTGAAAAGTGATTCATACTTTTAGAGTTTTCGACGTAAAATGCCAAAACGAAATTAATAGCCCTTCTGGGTT
Source organism: Stegodyphus mimosarum (assembly GCA_000611955.2). Taxonomy (NCBI): domain Eukaryota; kingdom Metazoa; phylum Arthropoda; class Arachnida; order Araneae; family Eresidae; genus Stegodyphus; species Stegodyphus mimosarum. Next base: position 934,323 of record KK114338.1, on the reverse strand, counting down.
AACGCCCACCGGGCTAAGGAAATCTGAAACCTTTCAGTTTTTATTATGCTCCGAAAGGGCGTTTTTGAACGTTTTGTTTGCTACTTTTATTTATTAAATATCATGCTCTTCTCACTTAAGTCATAAAATTAAATTCAAGAACAATATCGCAAAATAATTAAAAAAAAGCGTATCTTTAGAATTTCCGATACATAACCTCGCGCGCTGGATATATAAATGTTTTATTATTTTTTTTTTCGTGCAGTGTTGCGATTGCTCGCTTTGAAATCGTTGACTTTGTTAATAAAAAATTCGTTAAAGTTTTACAGAATTTCAAACAGATAATAAAACAAATTCGAAATTTCGAATTTGGGTTTGCCCATCTTCGGGAGGAGGACTGCGTTATTCAAGATTTGGTGGCTCTAGGTACCGTTGTTTTTTCACAGTCCAAGACACATATACACATTCATGCATATTCTTCATTATTTAATTTCTTTAAATATAACACATTGCGATAACATTTGGTGGCAACAATTTCAAAAGTAATTTAGACTTTTATAGTGAACTAACGCAAAATGCCAAAACAAAATTAATAGGCTTTTTGGGTAAATTGCCCGTTTGGGCTAATATTACTACTACTACTAATAATAATAATTACTAATCTAGTATTTAGTCTTAGATACTGTTATAAACAATAATTAAATTATGAAAGAATACTAAAGACACTTATTAAACTAATTTTAAAGAGTCTTAAATTTTATAATTACTAAAAATTTTGAAGAATGGAATTGAGATTTACTTTTCACTCATAATATCAGTAATTACACAACTCAAGTTTAATCTTCAGCCTGAGTATATCAACCTTTGACATTTCAGACTTCGAAAACAATCACTAACTCTAATTGATGCAAAATTGATTAGGGCTGAAAAAGAACAGCAAATAAAGTGAACGTTCTATTCTAACAAATCAAATTAAGCTTCCACATAACTCAATTATTTAGGTATCTTATTTTACATGAAAGAAACTTCTTTGGGCAAAACTGTTTATTATCTGCTATTATGTATAACTTTTCTTTGCAAGTTATACAGCTTCTTTGCAAGTGAATACACGTTTACAATAAAGAAATATTTTGCAGTGTAATTTTGGAAATATTTGCCTTTCTACAAAATAAAATTCGGATTTTCCTGAAATATATTGTTCCGAATGTTTCTAAATGTGAAAATTTCGAAATTAATAACCATGAAGTCTTTCCAATTGTTGAATGTGACATGTTTTTGGGAAGATGTGTGCAAATTATTTTTGCTCAGGAAAATAAAGCTCTTCATGTCCTGTTTTTTACTTCCTTGTATGAACTAAAGGAAGTATTGTAATTGCAAAAAATTCTGGGTTTATATTCCAACGAAATTATCCAACTCGACCGTTCTCGAATTCGTTTGAACGATTGTTTTTTGGACATCTGTATGTACAGCTGAATAAAGACTGTTTTTTCGCAAAGAAAAAGGGAATCAGAAGAGATTTTTTCCGCGACGTCTCTACGTACGTACGTATGTGTATATATATCTCGCATAATTCAAAAACGAGTAGACGAACAACGTTGAAATTGTTTATATCTGCCTACTGTAACGTCTAGATGTGAACGTCTCTTTTTCGTTGCAATCGGCTGCACCAAATACATTTTCCCACTTTGTTACCTGTCCCGATGAGCTTAGTTCTTTTATTCTTATATATGGGTAAATTATGCATTTTTTGCTTTAAAAGTGATTGAATTATCTTGTTTTTATGTTCCGAACTGTTTTATAGGATTCTATGCCTTTAGTAAATCTGTATGCAATAGTTGTAGAATTATCAACAACTTAAAAGTTTAAATAGAACTAGGCCTAACGAGGCCGCCATTTGTTTACATCTAAAACCTTAGTAGAATAGTGGATGAAGTCAGTTAGTTTTCCAATTTCAGTGTGTTTTTGGCCTAGTGAGACAAAAAGTTAAATTTAAATCTTGTGGACCGAATATTTTGTCTCCCTGCCCGCTGGCCGAATTTAATTGCAATAATTGGTTTCTAACTGTTTTTAACTATATTTCGTGCTTTAGATTTTTCTCTATTTTACTATTTTTAATGAAGGTGTTTTCTGAGTTTGTTTTGTGTTTTTGCCATGCCGCGAAGTGAGAACTGAGTTGATTGAATGCGAAATATATCTCTATAGTAATTTGTGGAAATAAGTTTAAATGAAATTCAACAAAAAATGTGTATAATTTAAAAGTCAGTGCAAGGAAGTCATGTTATAGCCACATCAGATACTTTAATCGCAATTTATGGTATTAAACACATGGCTTGGGTGCGAAGTTTATTATCTGTTAATAATGTGGACTACAGATAACCTTTTTCGAGATTTAACTTCAATGCGAGATTAAAAAGAAATTAATAAGGAATCAGTCAGCTGATTTCGCAACCGAGGTTTCATCAAATATTCGGAAACAAATTGGAGATTGAATAAAGTAAAGCAGAATTTGTTAAGTTTGTGTCAAATGTGCGAAACTGTCCATCTGTTATTGGCAGAATTGGTCTATTATAACCTTACTATCAACACAGAGACTGTTTTAAATACCTGTTTTCACTCAATGTTGAGTAACTGAAGCAAATCTTACTGATGATGATCTAGATGAAAGATTTGATGTGCAATACTTTAATTGTGATATAATCTGTTACATCTGTACCTCGTTTGCTAGATGTTCAACGTTACGCTGATCAAGAATGATTTTTTCCCCTTAATGGAAATGCATTTCGGTGATTCCTATGCTTTTGAGGTATTAATTTCAGTAATAAAGTCAAAACTTTTCCATCTAAATTTAATGTTTTGCGGCAGAATTCCCTGCCGGTGTTACTGATGTATGTCGAAATACATTTTAACTTTTTCTGTCCATTCCCATATTCAGCATCTCTAGTCAGACTGCCCTATAGCATATAATTTGTGACTTTTTCGAAAGCAAAGCTCAGGTTTAATATATAGTTACTTCAATAGATGGCATATCTCCAGAAAGGGCGAAAACTCAGAAGTATTCACCAGAAGCCAAAGACTTCATTTTAAAAATGATAAAAAAAAATTGTTTTTTTCTTTTAGCCCAAAGGGGCATTAGATCCAAAGAGCTATTAGTCTGAAAACGGTAGTTTGCGTCGTTTCGCTTTCTGAGTTGATTCGCTTTTCAAACTGTTGCCACCAAATATTATCGCCATGTATTATATTTAAAGAAAGTGAAAAAATGAAGAATCTACGTGAATGCATGAATGCTTCTCGCATGGGGAAAAAACAACGGTACTTAGAGCTATCAGAGTTTGAATACCGTTGTCCTCCAACCGAACATGGACATTTGAAAACCCGAATTTTGGATTTCGATTTTGTTTTATTATCTATTTCAAATTTTGTAAAAACTTTAACGAATGTTTGATTAACAAACTCAAGGATTTCAAAGCGAGCAGTAGTACCACTGTAGGGAATAAAACATTTTTATCTTTAGCGCGCGAGACTGTCTGTCGAAAATACTAAAGATATACTCTTTTTAAATATTTCCTGATATTGCTGTAGAACTGAACTTTATGTAGTTGAACATGATATTTAATAAATAAGAATGAAGAATATGATATTTAATAAATAAAGATAACGCATGAAACGTTAAAAAAATGTCCTTTTTGTCGTAATATAAAATCTGAAAGATTTCCGATTTTCTTCCTTTTTTACTTTTTAGCCCAAAGGAGCGTTAGCTCAGAGGGACTGTTAATTTCGTTTTGGTATTTTGCGTCGATTCACTATAAACGGCGAATCACTTTTGAAATTATTGCCACCAACTATTATCGCCCTCTATTATATTTAAAGAAATTAAATAATAAAGAATCTGCATAAATGTATGTGTGTTTCTCGCACTGTGGTGAAACAACGGTATCTAGAGTCGTCAAATTTTGAATAACGTTATAATTTTGAATTTGAATTTTGAAATTTTGAATAACGTTTGAATAACTCCACCCGAATATGGGCATCTGGAAGCCCAAACTTGCAATTTGGGATTTGTTTTATTACCTATTTCATATCTTATAAAGCATTTATGCGTTTTGGATTAAGAAACTCAACGATTTCACAGCGAGCAATGGCAAAACTGTACGAAAAAAAAAAGAAAATATTTTTATCTCCAGCGCGCGAGACTGTGTATCGGGAATTCTAAAGATGTGAATTCGGAATCGGAAACTTTAAAAATATTTTGTAATATTTCTGTTGAATTGAATTTTATGGTTTAAGAACGAAGAGCATGATATTTAATAAATAAAGGTAAAACACAAGAAGTTAAAAAGCGCCCCTTTGGGCTTAATATAAAATCTGAAAGCTTTCAGGTTTTTTTTTATTTACTTATACTTTTTTTAACTACAGTAATGCTTACTAATCGCTTAGAATAGAATCTGCCCATAGATTCACAGACAAATGTAGAGCTTCGTAATGGAAATTAGTATTTGCCAGTGCCATTTCGTAAATGGCACGTGTTAAAAATCGTAATAAATTATGAAAATATTGTCCTGTGGAATAAACTGCTCATAATATCGCAGCGTAGGTGTGAAAATCTAGAGGTTACAACTTTGCTTCTATGACGAGCTTATAGAAATTCAAAATGCTGTTGTTTTCCGTGTGAATAAATGATATGCACTAAATGAAACATCATATTAAAAATTTTTGGCTTACGACTGAGACATCATTGGAGGGATTAGAACATCTTTGAATTCTCAACATGTCCTCAGAGAGTGTACATGAGATCCACCCGCATAAAAGTAGGAGTAAAAAAAATCGTTTTGAATGTAAAGAAAAAGAGAATAGTCTAAAATTAATTTAGTTAGTTAGAAAACTAATGAATGATCTAATTTTGTAAGTGCATTGAATAAAACTAAACCTGCACCATATAAAACTTTCAGAAGTGTGGTTAAGCAGAAGCACAATCCAGAAAATTAACAATAAACTAATTAGCGACCTTTTGAATGACTCCAAAACACTGACGTGTAACAAGTCCCTTAAAACTCATTGTCTAAATTCCAACTGCGACTTTCTCCCAGATAACTTAAATTCCGAAAGTAATGATGATGAAGGATGTGATAATAGACCGCTAAATTTGCTTATGTTGAAAGAATAGGCAGACATTTGTCAATAAACCGCCTTAATGCAATGAAAGCACATTACAAAACAAAATTAAACTCTAAAGTGCTAACCGATTATTGTCGATCTCTAAAAACAGGTGCTCCAAATGTAAAATATTGAAAAAAAGTTTACTAAAATTTTATGTTAACATGGCTTTTATTTAAACATGTAACATAACATATTTTTTATAAAACACAAAAAGGCAATTGTTCATATACAATACTTGATAAAAAAATTTCGCAACAAGTTTTGAAATTAATGCAAAAAGTACTATTAAATTCAATTTACATTTCGCTGTTCAGACGTATTTGAGGACAGCTGTACACATAACATAGTGCAGTTGCACCACATAGGTTCAGGAACATATTGACTATTGGAACTGATATTCTATACTGATAAAACGGAGGTCTGAAATCAAAAACCCGATTTTAAACATTTTTTAATTACCTGCAGAATATTAACAGCTAATATTTTTTTGATATTATGCGTTTCTAAATGAGCAATAAGAATGCATTTAAAAAAAAATCCGAAAGGTTTCAGAATTTAAATTACGTCCGAAGAGGCGTTCTTTAACACTTTGTGTGTTACCTTTATTTATTAAATATCATGTTCTTCGCACTTAAACCATAAAATCCAGTTAAAGAACAATATCGCAAAATAATTTTAAACTGAGCATATCTTTAGAATTTTCGATACAGTCTCACGCGCTGGAGATAAAAATGTTTTTTCTGTACAACGTTGCCATTGCTGGCCTTGAAATCTTTGAGTTTGTTAATCAAAAATTCGTTAAAGTTTTACAAAATATGAAATCGATAATAAAACAAATTCCAAATTTCAAATTTGGGCTTCCAGATGCTCATATTCGCAGCAGGATTGCATCATTCAAAATTCGATGGCTCTAGGTACCGTCGTTTTATCACAGTGCGAGAAACATATATACATTTATGCAGATTCCTCATTGTTTAATTTCTTTAAATATAATACAGGGCTGCAATATTTGGTGGCAACAGTTTGAAAAGTGAACCGACATTTAATGTTTCAGAAGCAAAATCGCAAAACGAAAACAATAGTCCTTCAGGGACAAAGCCCTTTTGGACTAAAAATTAAAAATTTAAGGTTGGAAGATTCTCCTTGCTAATAAAGAATTCGCAAAGAGTTTTATTGCATAAAAAACGACGCTAACAGCAAATAACTAGCCTACTGTGCATCAGAATTGCGAATATTTGAAGGAAAAGAAAATGTAGTTGAATTAATCTGTACCTTGGTGGTGGCGGAGGAGTGGAGTAAGGAACCAGAATGCAAAATCTATATTTCATCACGGGAAAACGCCCTTTGTAATTCCATTGTTATATTTTAAGTTCAATGCCTTCTCAAAAGACTAATATGATATGCGAAGTTGTATGGAACGGTTGCATTTGTCCAAGCATACGTTTATGATGTAAGTTAGTTGTTACAAATTCACGGCCTCTGAAACAGTTTAATGTAGTCCACGAATATACGCATTTCAATTATATATTTGCTGTGAATACAGTATTGTAAAGATTTCAAGATTTTTATAAGTTGATGTCCAGAAGGTATAGCGGTTAGGGCCAACTGCGATACGAAAGTACGAATCCCGGAGAAGTCGTGTATGTAAATTGTCTGTCCCCTCGTAGGAGGTAACGGTGGCTGCCTGTTAGGTGGTAAAATGACCACCATTTCTGGCCTTAGATGCGGCAAAAGTCTAAAATGGCTAGTAACTGCCATTAAGAGAAAGTTATTTGATGTCCCACTTTACATCAACTCACCAAAATATCTATAAGTTGTTTTAATTAATTTACAATGTGATACAAATCTTATTCGAAGATTTGAAAGTACAGATTTAATTAATTTTTATCCGCACTCCTCAAAAAAATATGCTCAGTAACGAATTTTTCCATTAAGAATAGTCGCGTTATTTGAAAGGTTTTTTATTACAGTTACAAATTAATACGAAAAGAACCCGATCGACCAATAAGCGTCTAAAATCGGTGTTTAAAATGTGTTTGAAATGATGTTTCTAATCCTGTGAAAACGGATTTTATATCCCCGTAGTCGAGACTGCCTAGGTATAAACTGTAACCAGTAGCTTAACAGTTTTACCTGAGTCGACTCCCGGGGGGGGGGAGATGTTGGGCAAGCCCATTTCTATGAGAATTAGATAGCTCTTGTAGATAGTTCATATTTTACATAACACGAAAGAATATGTCGTATTTTAAATAATCCGTTGTTACAACAAGTTAGTCATATAGTTGATCTCTTACTTATAAGCATGTGTCTTTCTTCCGTTTCCATTAAAGAATCTTGTTTCCTGTGTGCAAAACGTTCACCTGCATGCAGAAGGATATGATATATTAAAAACAATCATAGAAAACAATCCTGCTACAAAGGAACGTTTATGAAGAATATGATAAGCTCAAAAATTATTACAAACAAATTATGTTTAAAAGAAGGCATGTTCACATTTATTGTTGACAATAAGGGAATGAGACAAAATTGTGATTCTATTAAAAAAAATAAAGGATTATGTATGCTGTTTTCCCTGGGTGAATCATCTGAATTTCTTCATAGCAGGAATTTCTAGAATCAGAAGTGCCGGAGCCCTAAGGAAAGCACCAGGAATGAGCAATATAAACAAAGACATCAAATGACTAATGATAAAAACAATTATTAATGTAATTAATAACTAAAATAATTAAATAATCAAAAATAAAAATCCATAAAATGTAAAGAGATGAATAAAAATTTAATGAACAATTCAATTAATAACAAATATTTAAATAATAAATAGACTAACAGATCTCGTTTTATTTGGCATTGTGGCTGGAATTATAATTTCATTCAAAAGCTAAGAAATAGTTTAACCAGGCTCCGACTGATTTTAAGCACTGAATATGCAATATAATGTACTTCTTCCAGTGATAACAGAAATAAATGTAATTCTTTGCTAACAAAATTAACGTCAGTGCAGAAGGAATGCTACAAACAGTATGAGAATATGAAAGGAAATTTTAACGGAAGTGTGCAAGTAGTTATATTCAGGCAAGAAAACAAATAGAAAAGAGTTTTACGCTTTCTGACTACGACTCTTTGCCTAAATAATTCTAGCCGTTAACCAAAATCTGACAGAAGAAAAAAATTTCCCCCGAATTGGAGGGTTAGTTTGTAAGCTGAGAACAAACTTAAGGTTCTGTATAAGTAACTAGGGACACGCGCGAAATTTTCTGAAATTGAAAGAAATTATCCCTCAACATCCTGTAACGTGTAACTTATTCTGCACCTATATATCCTATATTCATAAGTATGTGTACGTCACCCCATGCACCCCATGTTCCTACGTAACATGTATGTAGACATCTGAATATATATGTATCTTTTGCACAATCTATCTGTAGCCACCGTATGTTCTTATGTATCATGTATCTAGGCAATAGATAAAGGGTATTGGTAGAGGGGTGGTGTCCACGTCCTCCGTCACATGTCGCATGTTGTTTAGGGTGTGTTAGAATTACAATTTATCTCGAAACTTGGTAAGTACCGGAGCCGGACTTCTATGCGATCGGGTGCAGTTTAAGTTCTGTCTCATAGGAAAAATTCGATGACTCCTCAAGCAAATAAATATTACCCTAGAAAAATTATTGTAAAATATTCGTTCCAAAGTTCTGGTACAATTTTGCTTAGGGAATTTGCCATTTCATAGCTCACATCTTTTAATAAAATGTTCCATAAGATGTTGATGTCTTAAAGACGAATAATTAAAACAATATTGCATACGTGAGTTGTCACGGAGCTTTTTTAAAATTTCTTGTTTTTTAAGCATAAAAAGCCTGTCCATCGTGGATTTTAAAAAGTGAAGAATTCATGTCGCATAATATACTTCAAGATCCACACCAGAGTTTCTAGACCGAAATTTCCTGGAATCTTGATGTTCCGCAGGAAATATGTAGAGATTTTATAATAAATAATAAATGTAATTTTAATTTCATGTAGTGTGTATGTAGAAGTTATAAGGTATTTTCTCCCTCCTTCCAGCACACCTTCATGGTGTAACGGTAGCACACGACGCGTATTCGAGAGGTCGAGGTTCAAGTCTTGGTTAGGGCTTTGCACGTTTTTCACATCTCCTGTTTCAAAATAACCTAATGATTCTACAGTGGCGCTCGAACTAAAAGGTGGTGAACGCCACCACCAGTATTTGGCAATTTAGCCCCCTATTCCCCAGTCGCCCTTTAAAATGCTTTTCTCCCTTCTTCCAGTATGATTTCGTGGTGTAACGGTAGCACAATCGGCGCGAAATAGAGAGGGCCAGGTTCGAGTCCTGGCGAGGGCATTACTCATTTTTCATGTCTTCTGCTTCAAAATAACCTAATATATCTACAATGCCATTTCAAAGCAAAGGTAAGTAGTCTAAAAAACGCTGATTTATATTTATTATTCTTTTTATCCGTTTAAAAAAAATACATTCTGCTGAATTATTGATTCACTCCATTTCTTGTTTCTTTTATGATAAATATCCTCAATTAAATTTTGATGAAGTAATTTCTTGTTACCATCAGTAAAATCTCAGATGCAATTTCTATTGTTTAGAAATACACTCATGTCCATAAATTAAGGATAATGCAAAACCAGGCAAAGGAAGAGTTACAAGCAAAACAAATTTGACTTATTTATAAAGCTTATTTATTAAACAAAAGGTAAAGAGCAAAAAAAGATACTATATGTTTGATATTATTAAAAAAATTAGCGATTTTTTCTCCCTGGAGCAAATTACAAAAAAAACCTATTTACAAAAAAAACAATATTACATGGTTGGAATGATTGTTAATACATTGTATGTCTCCCAGACGATGCAATACAGTCCGTACAACGTTTAGGCATGCTGAGTATCAAATTATCGATCTGATCTTGGGGGATATTACACCACTCAAAAAGCAATGCTCTCCGAAGTTCCGGTAGACATGTAGGAGGAGGTTGACGGGCTGCAACTCGTCGGCCAAGCATGTGCCACACGTGCTCTACTGGATTTAAGTCCGGTGAGAATGCTGGCCAGTCCATACGGGTGATATCCTCCGATCGAAGGCATTCGTTTACGATGTTTGCACGGTGAGGACGGGCGTTGTCATCCATAAACACAAATTGTGCGCCCATAGCACCCCGAAACAAACGTGCGTGTTGTTCCAGAATAACGTCTCGATAGATTTGGCTTGTCATGGTTCCAATTTGAACATGCAGGTCAGTTATGGAACTCAGAATAATTCCACCCCAAACGAGCAATGCTGCACCATCGTAACGGTGTCGTTCAACGATGTTTTCTTGGTGGTAACGGGTATCTGGAGTTCTCCATATGAAAGTCCGGCGAGAATCAGACTGCAAGCTAAAACTACTCGTCGGAAAACATCACACAAGCCCACTGTTGCGGTGTCCACAATACATGCTCTCTACTCCAGGCTAACCGCAGGCGACAGTGAGTTGCAGTAAGTGGAATGCATCTGACAGGTCTACGAGCATATAGACCAGTCTGCCCTAAGCGTCTGTACACGGTCTGACTTGAAATTGTCGTACCAGTGGCTGAAGAGAGCTGACGAGACAGGTCTGAGGCTGTGCTCCGCCTGTTTCTTTTGGCAGTAACTGCCAAATACCGGTCCTCATTCGGCGTTGTAACTCTGGGGCGGCTTGTGCTGTAACGTCTACTCACATTACCATCATCTTGGAATCGTTGCCAAAGCCTGGAGATGGAGTTCTGGGCAATTCCAAGTTCGTCTGATACTTTCAGTTGGGTACGCCCACATTCCAGACTGCCGATAATTCTACCAGGTCAAAAATCATCCAAATACGTCCTTTGTGTCATAACTATTCGGTTATTGCACTGAAATGCTTATAAAGCGCCTGCGAACAATTTTACTTCTTTGCCTGCATTCCTTATGTATCACTCTCTTACACTCTCGTCATCGTGACGTACCATCGGTGTCATCTGGTTACTTCCTGAAATTTGCATATGATTCTTGAAGATGTGTGTAATGATTTTACAGGTGATATATTTATTTTAGAGTTCGATTTCCGCGTGACTCCGAATTATGCTTAATTTATGGACATGAGTGTAATAAAAATGCCTATAATGCAGCCAAAACCTTAATTTTAAATCAAACAAAACACTAGAAACCAGGGATTCAGAGATTAGTTCTGTTTTCAATATATGCTTTGGAATTTTTCAAGATGAATGTGTAGTTTTCATTCTCAATGAAAAAATATGCGGAGAAGGAAAAAAGAGAAATGCCCAAGAGACATGTTCACTATTGTATTTGCACTAATTGTATTCCAGTTTTCATTCACTTAAAAAAAGATATCATTCAAATGAAATCGCATATTTACACTCACGTTTGTGAAAATTGCAACACCAAGAAGGAATCGTCATAATTGAATGCAATTTAATACACAGTTGAGTGGTAGTGGACAAATAAATGATTAAATGTTCAAAGCAAACAAACAAGAACAAGAGATCAGAATCAGTATTTTGTGTGGCCACCACGCGCCGCAATAAGTGCTGCTACACGACGTGGCATGGAGTCAAACAAAGTTTGAATGTCTGACTGAGGAAGAGCATTCCATATCGTTTGTACGCGTACCCAAAGTTCGTCTGCAGACGCAACAGGACGAGGATCACGAGCAAGACGCCGACCAATGACATCCCACACATGTTCAATTGGCGACATATCCGGGGAACACGCAGGCCAAGGAAGAAGCTGTACCTGCTGCGCTGCAAAGAAGGATTTAACAATCCGAGCAGTATGAGGGCGGGCATTGTCCTGTTGAAATACAGCGCCTGGCAAGCTTTGAAGGAAGGGAACAGCTTCGGGCTGTAGAACTTCACGGATATACCGGTTGCTGTTCAGATTGCCCACAATTCGTAGCAATTGAGATCGTCTATGATATGCTATGGCGCCCCAGACCATAACTCCGGGTGTTCGTCCACTGTGGCGTTCGATAATGCACTCCGGAAGGTGGCGTTCACCGGCATAGCGTCTGACACGAATGCGGCCATCATGGTACCACAAATTAAAGCGGGATTCGTCAGAAAACACGACATGCTGCCAATCAGCACGCCAGTCTCTATGCTGATTGGCCCATTGTAGCCGCAGGCGGCGATGGTCGTGCGTTAGGGGGATCCTGTATAAAGGAGTCCGTGCGCGCAGTCCACACTGCAGCAGACGTCTACGAATTGATGAAGCACACAATGAAACACCTGTAGCTATTGACCACAGTGCTGCCAATTGTCTAGAGGAAGCTGTACGGTCCGTCCGCGCCATGCGGACCAGGTGTCTATCATCGCGAGCTGACGTCACATTTCGGGGTCCACTCCCGGATTTCCGAGTTGTCCGACACTCGTCCGTCCACTGCTTCCAAACGCGCATCACTGTGCTGCTGTTACGCTGCACACGAGAGGCTACTGCACGATACGACAATCCAGCTTCACGAAGGCCGATGATTCTCCCTCGTTCAAACTCTGTAAGTTGTTCAAATCTCGCTCTCTTTCGTCGACGAGGCATAAGTACAGATTGAGTTAACGTTTACCACTAGCAGATAACCACCGATAACCATACACGCCTCGCTACAGCCGTCTATTTATTCGGATCCATCAGCCGTTCAGAGGGCGCTGCTCAGCATACGCATGCGCTACGGATTTGCAATTCTAATCATTTGCATATCATGCGCTACTTTGCATTTCCTGAAAATTTCAGCTCACTCGCGTAAGTCCTTCATGGTGTTGCAATTTTCACAAACGTGAGTGTATTTTACTTTTTCCATTTTAGGCTAGGCGTTTCACGTACTTTTTAAAAACTTACGATGTTTCCGAAATGTGTCAAATCCTTGCATAATTACCTTAATAAAGGTCAGAAGGTATTATCATGCAATAGCGTGTTTGGTGCACTTTTGCTGGCACCGTGCCCATCTCAAATAAAAAGAACCTAAGACGTAATTATTCAATGCCACAAGAGGGTTCAAATTGAGTGCACAATTCCTGCGAGTAACTGCAGAATTACGTGTCTGGCATTTTAGATGGGGGGAAAAAAAGAGTTAAAAAATATAAATATGTCTGAAACTAAACCGCAGCATTGTTGTTGTAAGTATTACTTACTGCTTTTATTGATAAAACTAAACGGAAGATTTATATGGCGGCGCGATTTCCATGGCCTCATTTGCTCTGTTGTTTAGCCATAAAATTCTCAGTTTGGCTTCATTTAACTCGAAGAGATCAGATTTATTTCGCGCTCCATAAATAAATACGATGTAAGGAGATTTTGCTTATACTCCTTGGCAATACACTTTTATATTTACCCCACACGATTTCTTTTATGAAAGAGATTTTTGTCATGAATGAATTTAAAATTAAAATTTGAAAGGATTAATTTTTTTAAAATTGTGATGAGTACAGAAGCTGTTCGCACATAGACGATTTTGGTAAGTGGTAATAAAAACTCGTTTGCTGCAAAAGAAGTAATTGCAGTTGTACTATGTTTTTAAAAGTCAAAATTATCGTCTGTGGCTTGAAAGTTTTGTTTTTATTCAAAACGGCGAATTTAACAAAGCAGTGGTTCGAAGGCTACATTTACGCTCTTTCCGAAGAAAAATATGCATACACCGTTATCCAAAAACGATGTGAGAGTCATGGTTTTGTGATACCTAAAGCGTCGATAGGTAATATCATCAACAAGAAAGGAAAAAAACGTCAAATTGGAGCCTCAAGTGGGACAAAAATTCCAAACAATTATCCAAGGTAAAAACGGACATCTTCGACTATTGCAAAGGTACGTTGTTTAACGTTAAAAGAAAATCCCCTTAGTCAAAGGACAGTTGCAAAATCATTAAAATGCTCGGTGTGCACTGTAAACAAAATGATAAACGTTGATTTAAATCTTAAGAAAGCGAAAAAACGCAATGTGCATCGTATTCTTCCAAAGCATATCGCTCAACGCAGGACACGCTGCAGAATTCTGTATGAGAAACACCTGTCCAAAGAAAAATGGAAAACAATTGTCCCAATAGATGAAGCATGGGTGTATTTAAATGATTGTAACAAAAAAGGAGCCATTTATTATCATAAAAGGGGAGAAAAAAATTTAAGTACATGGTTCAAAGAATCGAAAGAAAGTTTTTCTAAGGGATTCATGATTGTTGCTGGTTTTTCTTATAATGGCAAGTTAAAAATAAAGAGAGTGCAAGAAAATGTCAAGATTAACTCCAAATATTATCAGGAACATATTTTATCGCCAATTTTTATGAATGAAATATCATCGCTTTACCCACAGTGCCATTCATCTGTGAGACTCCATCAGGACAAAGCTAGCAGTCACACATCAAAATCCACTGTAAATTTCCTAAAAGAAATGGAACAAAAAAACTGGTATCAAGGCCATACCCTTCACTGATATCCCTACTAAATCTCCCGATGTGTCACCTATGGATTTTTGTGCTTTCGGACTTTTAAAAACTGCATTACCCAAACGTTGCCCCAAAACCCTAACAGGACTCTGGAAAGCTGTTCGGGTGGAATGGAATAAAATACCTCTTCTGACACTTCAAAAGGCATTATTATCTGGAAATTGCGGTGTCGAAAGATAGTTCAGAATAAGGGATGTCAAATAGAACATTTAAAACACAAGAATTTTATGTTATTAGTTTTGTGAATACAATATACATCGTCTAAAAAATGTGCAAACAGCCTCTAATTTGTGTATATAAATGAAAATAATTGGCTGTATGCATGTAGTTCACGTAAAGGCATGGCAAATTGGGTAGCTGTTTAGAAATGTTTAAAATTTTCTTGAAGTAACTTACATGCAAGAGTCTCTTTCCCACAAACAAATTAAGAAATAAACAAACAAGAAAACATAAACAAACAATTTCCCCAAAACAACCAAGAAATCGAGTGAATCAAATTAAGATCTGAACAAGGGTTGAAGGAAGTCTTGCAGGTCTTTGTAGAATTAAAGAATTTCTTAATTATGCACAAATATCCATCAAATATCATGCGGAGAATTTACCGTGCACTAATCGAAGGAAACAATCAAAACGAACTAAAGACCATGCACTAATTAAAAAATGTGATGTAGACACCACATGACTTCCTTTTCCGGTCTGTTTAAATTATATAAATTTTTTGCTGCACTTTATTTAAACTTATTTACTCGAACAATTCTAGTTTAATGAACCGAACCCTCAAAGCAAGTTAAAAATGACACAAAAAATTGCTAATTTTGAAACTAAACAACTCGGTCAATTTTTTGTTGTACTGGAGTCAAACTTCTTATAATTTAATTTTGCCATAATGAATATAAAATTTTCCATATATTATAAGGTATTTCTCCCCACCTTCTTAGCATGCCTTCGTGGTGTAATGGTCAACACGCTCGGCGCGTATTCGAGGGTCCGTGGTTCCAGTCCCGGCGAAAGCATTGCTCATTTTTCATGATTTCTACTTCGAAATAACCTAATGTCTCTAATCCCCAGTCGCCCTTTAAAAGGGAAGTAATAAGGTATTTCTCCCGCCTTCGTGGTGTAATGGTCAGCACGTTCGGAGTGTGTTCGAGAGGTCCGTGGTTCGAGTCGTGGCGAGGGCATTGCTCCTTTTTCATGACTGCTGCTTCGAAATAACCTAATGTTTCTACAGTATAAGCACAGGAGTCAGGTGACCACATTAAAAGTTAGGTTTCGCAATCTGTCGAAAATTAATTTTGTTTTTAAATATGAAATTGCCAAAACGGGAATATTTTCGCCATTTAAGAACGCTTCTGTAATTGGAAGTATATGACTATGATCAACGGCCTGTGAAAATAAGGGCCGGGTAAAAGACTTTTAAGCCATTGAGGGGGTGGGTATATACGTATACTTTTGTTACTGTCAACTGCAATAAAAAAGGGAGGTGCACAACTAGGTGTTATACGAATCCCATATGCAACATTTCAACGTTCTACGGCTAATCTTTTTGATTTATACGAGATACGTACGTACACGTACAGATGTTAGGAAAAAATCTATTTTGAATCCATTTTACGATCAATTTTTGGAGAAAAAAAAAGAATCTTTTGTTCTTACCGTACGTATACAGACATCACGCAAGAAAAAAAAGTCAAAATGGATTCGGGAGCGGTTGAAATATGATACTCGAAGTTCTTCGCGATTACAATACTTCCTTTATTTTGCACAAGGAAGTAAAAAATGTTATACTAGTAAGCACAATTTAATTGCATAACATTATTTGGCCATTACTACAGATTATAAATATTTCTTTTTTATCTTATGAAAACTTTTATTAAAAAGAAAAAACATCTTTCGTGTTAATGTTTTTATTCTAGAAATATTTATACTTTATTTTTCGTTAATATAATTTCATAACATTACTCCTACTTGAAATAATATGCCACTTGAAATGTGATTAAAATTAAATTCCGGTTTAGTTGATTATAGCAAAGCAATTAGGGCTATCTGCCTAAGAGGAGGGATGCCTTCGTGGAGGACTTTCTAAGGGAACTGGCTCGTGTACGCATTACACATGGGGAAAACCGCAAAAGCCACCGTGCAGCCAGATCATTCGCTGGGGTGTTTAAAACTAGGAATGAAGCCTTTATCTCAGAAAATTCAAGAGTTTTCTATGAGAGTTTTTCCAATCAGCAGTAGACTTAATTTTAAATTTCTTTTTTCAGTTTTGGATATTTACTCTCCCCCCATCAAAAAATAAATAAATAAAGATATTGAGAGAATTATTCGTAATTTTCTTTCGATATCAGAGTTTCATGTGCAGAGTTAACGAAAGAGCAAATAAAATCTAAATTTTTTATTAAATATCAATCTTAAAGATTTAGTCGCAAACTTGTTTTTCAAACTCACTTCAAATTTTAGTCATTCATCAATGGATTTACTTCTGATCTCAGATTCTTTTTTCCGTAAATTTAATTTTTGCATTTACGAAGTAAAGTAATTAAATACATTGCTAGAAAAAATACACAGAAAAGTTTATCATTTATGAATTTTAGGTACACTGATTAGTTTATTAGTTGGCTATCTAATGCTTAAAATGTAATTTGAAACAATTAGGAATATAATAATAATAATAATAATAAAAAAAATCTGAAAGCTTTTAGATTTTGGACGACTTTTTTTAACGTTTTGTGTGCTACCTTTATTTATTAAATATCATGTTCTTCGCACTTAAACCACATAAAATTCAATTCCACACCAATATCAGGAAATGTTTAAAAACAGCATATCTTTAGAATTTCCGATAAACAGTTTGGATAAACTCGCTGGAGGTAAAAATGTTTTATTTCCTACAGTATTGCCACTGCTCGTTTCGAAATCGTTGAGATTGTTAATCAAACATTCCTTAAAGTTTTACAAAATATGAAATAGATAATAAAACACATTCGAATTCAAAATTCGGGCTTCTAGATGCCCATGTTCGGGTGGAGGATCACGTTATTCAAAATTTGATGGCTCTAGGTACCGTTGTTTTTTCACGATGCGAGAAACATGCATACATTCATGCAGATTCTTCAGTATTTAATTTCGTTAAATATAACACAGGATGATAGTATTTGGTGGCAACAATTTAAAAAGTGATTCTCCCTTTGTAGTGAAACGCCACAAAATGGTGTTTGACACTAATAGCCTATAAGGTATTTTTCCTGCCTTCTTGGCATGCTTTCATGATATAGTAGTCAGCACTCTCGAAGCGTATTCAGGGGGTCCGTGGTTCGAGTCCCGGCGAGGGCATTTTTTTTTATCTCTCCCGCTGCAAAATAACCTAATGTTTCTACTAGCCCTTCTGGGCTACAGTCCCTTTTGGCTAATAATTAATCTAAATTTCTGAAAATGCGCATTAAATTGCAAAACGAAACATAATAAATATGCATAAAGGAAAATAAGATTTTATTACATATCTACTTGTGATATCTGGTGGGACAAATAAATATAATCATCGTAGCTCTTACCTCACAACTATCAAAATCGTGTTTCCTTTCCCTCTTTTATGCTTTTCATTCCACGTTGCATTTCGTTATAGGTTTAAGAAACATACAACACGAAAAGCATAATTTTTGCTTCTATCTAATTTAAGTGTTGTAAATATACGCTACTTCCCCCCCTCCTGTTGCTATTTTCCTCACCCTTGTCTTTTTGCTATTAAACACAGCCAATTTAAACCGGAAACATCTAGTCATTTTCAATTATTCATATGTTCGACTACCTGATGAGCCGAAGATCTTTAGTTATAGATTGCTTTTACACTTAAGGAAAAAGACAAAGGAATTTTCCTTTACTATTACGATTCTCTATTTTTAAACAGGAAAGAAACATTAATGTAACATGTCGTCGATTAAGAGATACGCGTGACTTTTGATGAACATGGTTTCTGGATTAGATCATTCTCTTGTTGTAACTGCAAACCCGAAGATAAGGAGACAGAGAATAAGAAACGTTTTTCTGACAGGCTCACATACCATTTCACCAATAAAACTATTATATCTTTCTCATAAGACATTGGTTTATCGATATCAGCGACCGCCTGAGCGTCTATCGATTTTTTAGCTCTTTCATGGTGGGAAACACGACGCAGTGTGTGTCCTTTGCTTGGACAGACCCACCTCGATCCGTTTCGGTGGGGGAGAGAAAACAACCGTTTAATGCAGAGGGAGAGGAGTCTGGATTCTTTGAAATAAAGGTTAAGAAACTTGGCAAAGATAATATTTGAAATACAAACCGTATATTGCGGCGTATAACGGTCACGTTTAACACCAAAAATATGTTACAAATTTACGGGCATGCGTTAATAAAAATATAAAAATAATCCATTAAAAATACGGAAAAAAAAATCAGGTTACATTTTTAT
>KK114338.1:896879-915246 GCA_000611955.2 Stegodyphus mimosarum | reverse complement strand
AAAAAAAAAAAAAAAAAAGACATACCTTTTGAACTTAAAATGTTTTATTATCTGATAACATGAAAAGTTTGTCTTGTTCGTCTTCCGTTATATCTTCAGGCACATCATCAATTTCTTTTCCATCTTCACTATCACTGTTACTCCGATCCATAAATTAATAATCATCATTCGTTTTATCTTTCACCAACACCAAACATCATTGCTGCAACACGATTTCAATTTTCTTCAACAAATTGAATAACTTCGCATTTGGAACCAGCACTATGTTGTTTCGTCTGGCAGGAGTCATATTTACTACTAAAAGGAATTCCAAATCAATGTATTTTAATTATCAATTGTAATAAAACTTCGATATTCACTTCAAATGACCACAGAAAGAGAAAACATCTGAATCATAATTTCGCGAATTCTTTCGAGTTGGAAGTGCATTTTTACTCCAAATTATATCCCCCCTTTTCTCGAAATCCTACGACAGCATTCTTTTGGACATTTGTACTGAATACAATACACCCTCTCTGCAGGTATATTTACTCCCTTCAGCATTTAAACATCACACATATTGTTCTCCTTATCGCTTGTCAGTTCGGTATACCATTGTTCGAAAGGCTGAGACAAATCCGGAATGAGTGACCTCAAAAGATAAAACATTGCACATGTATCTTTTAGGTTTCTCAGTGAAGAATTGGGTGCGCGTTATACGGCGAATATACCTAAAAATTTAAAAATATAGCTCGAAGTTATAGATGCGCTTTATACGGCGGAAAATACGGTACTTGTATACAGGACTATTTATGTTTATGTCCTGACCGCATGCCATCGTTTAAATATCTTTCGTACTGTCTTCATCAATTTCTGTGTTCTGAGTCTGGAAGGCGGTCGAAAATAAATTCTAGAGAACGAGATAATAATTAGGAATCTTTTCTGTTAGAAGCTTTTGGATGCAAATCTCTTGCATTTAAATTCGTAAGTAATATAACAGTTATCTAACCAACTGAGTTAAACGTAAAAAATTGTTGATACACAAGATGATGAAACAGAAATTTGCATGTAAGGAGAACAATTTGTCGTAGAAATAAAACTACCGTGTTTGTAATTTTAATTTCGAAGTACTAAAATTATTTTAAGCTGTCCTACAGTAATTTAGAATTTTGTTTCCCCCAAAAAAATTTTTAGATTTTACTAAGAAAATACGTTGAAATTAATTGCTCATGAGTTATATTTCAAAGGGAAAATGATTTAGCGTAAAAATCCTATTTTTGTTAAACTGTCTTACCAATAAGAAGCAAGAATATTATTTTATTCGTTCTGTGATTTTTTTTTTTAAACCAAGCCTTTTTGTAAATTACAGCATAGTTGCTTTTATTTATAACAACATCTCAAATCGGTATCTTTCATCAAGCTAGTATCTTGAATATCACCATTTGTTATTGGTTTGGCAAAGAAAGAATTTCATTCGTTTAGCGTGAAATAAAACTCAACTTCTTCTACACAAAAAAGGAACTTTAATTAGTAAATATCTTCGATTCTGCTCCATGACATTTTGCCATCTTCTTTCCGGTAACTTCTTAATTCCGCAATTTTTACCTTTTAAGATGTTTTGTAAAGTTAAAAATAAAAGATAATCCGATGGTGCAAAGTCAGAGTTATATGGAGGATAAGACATCACTTTCAACCAAGCTTCAGCCATTTCGTACATGTTGTTAAAGTTGTGTAAGGGCTCGTATTGTCGTGGTGGAAGACGATTCTTCTGCGATTTTCCAATTCTGGCCTTTCCTCTTTGATAACTTCCTCCAATTTCATAAGTTGCTGGCAGCAAACTTATGAGTTGATCGTCTGGTGGCTTGGAAGAAGCTCAAAGTACACAACGCCTTCGTAATTCCTGCAAATTAACAGTATGATCTTTTTCTCTAATTCATGCAGTTTTGCTTTCGACATGTTTTGTGCTGGTTCATTATGCTGGTACCATGATCTTTTTCCATTAATATTATTGCATACGATCCATTTTTCAACGCTAGAGACAGTTTATTACAGAAAAGGGTCGACTGCATTACGTTTGAAATACGTATCGTAGATATTGATTCGTTGTGTGAAGGGAATTTCTTCCAATTCATGTGCAACTCGTCATCAAGTACCGAGCTTCTTAGCCATTTCATGATATCTTACGATTTTCAGTTATTGTGTCTGATACATTTAACCTTTTTTGCAATTTCTTTCACAGTTATATGACGATTAGATTCAATTATGGCTCTAATTTTGTCATCATCAACTTCAGAAGACCGGCCAGAACGTTGGTCATGAGTGAAAAATCTCCAGAAAGAAAGTTTTTAAACCAATTCTGGCGCATGCGTTAAGCAATCAACATCCATAAACTTCACATATTTCTTTGGAAGCCTCAGCCGCTTTTTTGCCTTTATGAAAATAAAAAAGTAAAACATGTCGAAACTGTTTATTTTTGCACCTCGTTTTAAAACTGACAGTAAACTAACAACATTGTGAACAAAAATACTTGGAATTCATTTCTGCAGCAACCTAAAAGTGTCAGCTGCGAAATCTCAAAAGAAAAGAAAGATTTGGAGAAGAATAACAAAATGAACACAACGTTATCAATTTGTGCAAACCGAAGTTACTTTCTTGCCAACCCAATATATCATACTTCCGGTTGAGAAGAGATATGGCATGAGTTTCAGAACTAAGTAAGTTCGAAGTTCTAAGGAATGGACGTAAACAGGTGCAGTGGTTAGCGTCGCTGACTGCCGTGCAGAAGGGCCTGGCTTTGAATCCCGGAGAAGGCATGGGTGTTTGTAAGTGTATAGTGTCCGTGCGGCATGGGGGGCACTCTAAATATGCGGCGCGCTGAAATCGTCTGGAGATGTTTTTGCGTGAAAATATTATAAAAAATAAACTTATTCAAACCTTTAGTTTAGTTTAAAACATACACAGAATATAAACAAGAAGCATTTCCTTCATTTTTATGACAGTTATGTATTATATACTGTGTACGGAACGTGTATAAAATAATAACATTTGCGACTGATTAATTTGTATCCTATGAGATATTGAATGACTGAACTTTTTCACGAAAACAGTGGGCAAACGTAATGAGTTATTATTTAAATTATTATTAATTAATTAATTTAAACGGCAAAACATTATTTACTCAACGGGTTTGTTAAAGGTTATAGTGCAGCTGAAGGTAGTCGCAACATCTGTCAAATATGTGGAGAAAATGTACATGCATGTGTCACTATAGGTTTGAGAAATTTTGAAGTAGATTCGGTATACTTATCAATCAGGTTCTGGACGCCCATCATTGCTTTCGGGTGAAGTTGTCGACAAACACATTAACAGTGTCCTACATCCAACCGCCCAAAAACTGAGGGGGAAATAAAGTAACAGAAAAAGTTAAATAAATATATATATATATGAAAGCTTTTACGCCCAAAGGGGCGTTTTTTTTAACGTTTTGTGGGTTACCTTTATTTATTAAATATCATGTTCTTCGCACTTAAGTTCAAGAGCAGTATCGCAAAATAATTTTAAAATGAGCATATCTTTAGAATTTCCGATACACAGCCTCGCGCGCTGGACACACAGAAAAAAATTTTTTTTTCGTACAGTGTTACCATTGTTCGCTTTGAAATCGTTGAGTTTGTTAATCAAAAATGCGTTAAAGTTTTACAAAATATGAAATAGATAATAAAACAAATTCCAAATTTGGTCTTCCAGATGCCCATATTCGGGTGGAAACGTACGTTATTCAAAATTGGATGGCTCTAGGTACCGTTGTTTTATCACAATGAGAGAAATATACATGCATTTATGCACATTCTTCATTATTTAGTTTCTTTAAATATAAGGCAGGGCTTTAATATTTGGTGGCAAGAATCTGAAAAGTGAACTGACATTTATAGTGAACCAAAGCAAAATGCCAAAACGAAATTAATAGTCCTTCAGGGCAAATTGCCCCTTTGGACTAAAAATCAGTTCGCAGAACAGTCCATAGACATGAAGACACCTAGCTGTCACAAAGTTCGATCAGTGTTTCTCTTCCAGCTTTCTGCGAAGCAGTGAGCGAAGAGAGTTTTGACCTGTGCTTTGCAGTTACAGTAGTAAATCATAGTTTAAACGAATTGTTATGGAAGATAAGAAATGGGTATCATTCCCTGTCGAACATTATCGATGTTCTAGCCTATCAGTATTGTTGACTGTCTTGTAAATTAAGCATACGAATAATTCAAAGAAAAACGTTCTTTTATTTAATTGTCACTTGTGAAAACAAGTTAGCTAACGCCGTTCAAAAATCGGAGCCTTAGGTGGCTGGGCTTGAAATCATTCTTAATGAGTCTTATGCTGATAGTCTATGTCGTCTATGCTTGGAACCAATCTTAATAGGTATTATAGAGTAATGTTAAACAGGGAAGAACTGTGTGCTAAGTTTCAGAATTCAGCCGTCAGCTTCAAATGAGAAATATATCCCTAAAAAGATTTTGTTAAGTGTATTGTCGGGTTTAAGAGAATAGCATATTGAGATATAACCAAATGATAAATGCTGACTTTCACTGCTAGCTGTTAAGACGGGTTATGACGCAAATTGACGTTTTAAGCATCCAGTACTTGTTAATCGCAAAGGCATTATTTTTTTATCATGACAATGCCAGTCTACATGCTGCTTTAATCACACATTCAAGATTACTGGACTTTGGTAAAGAAGTGTTCCCTTACTCCTTGTCTTTCCAGGTTGTCATCTCATTACAGAACATCTTCATTCTCCAAAACTTCAGTGATGCGGAGAATATAAATAAAAAAAAAATTAATGATAATATTTTTTTACTCTAATAGAGGAGCTACATTGGTATGGAATAAAACTACTACCAAACAGGTTGACACGAGATCACGTACAATGATGATAGTTGTATAAAATATTACTTTACTTTTGGTGTTTCCAATTTCCGTTTTAGACTGGAAATAGGTAAACGGATTTATATAGGTCTGTCGTGAAATAGTCTATGCACAGATGTAATTTCATACTTCATCAACGAAGGAAAGAACTCATCTTCATTGAACTGATGAACTGTTGACATCACTTGAACATCGTTTTCCATGCTTATTAGGCTCCGTAACTTTGAATATAATATTCCTTTGCCACACGACTGGAGAGTTCGAACTAACACGCCGAAGACGCATATGTAAATCTAAAAAACGTATTTAAGATTAAAGATTGGCTATGGTTTTATACGCGAATATTGTTGAATATACTCATAAAGTGATATTGCCAAAACCAAATCTAAATGAACATCGTTTCAGCTCGAATTATAGCGTAAAACCGAGTGGTGATCGTGTTACCGCATCAAATCAAGTAGTGCCCGAGAGTCATCTCTCGAGTCCAAAGAGTTGAATTAATATCAGAGTCAATGCAGCTGCACCAGTGGCTGAGTGCTCAAGACCTCTGAATTCTGGTAATTCGACTTGGGTGCGATCCTAAGCAAACGAGCTGAATGTACAGTTTTTTAGTCGTGAATATGTAACCCGAATACGAGCCAGTTCCCTCAAAAGATTCTCCACGAAGGGATCTCTACCTTCAGGCAGATAGCCCTCGTGTGGTTTGCTATGTTCAAATAAGCAAAACAATCATCAACCAGGTATTAATTTAAGTTGAAACTTAGTACGAAGAGACAAAAGCGCTATTGACTTGACTGATTATCTAATGGTTCTATTATGGTTCTATGCCTGATAATCTAATGGCAGGGTAGAAACTTAGTTTTTTAAAATAAAGTCCTTATTTTGAACCGTCCTTACTCTAACCGGCAAGGCCGTACATATACGGCCTAAAAAATTTTTTGTGATATGTGTAAGAACGTATATATACGTGCATATTCAAATATGTCAAAGAAACTAAGGCAATATATTAAAATTACACAAATCCAGGTATAAAATACCAGGAGAAATTTTGCATTAAATCAAGAAAAAAATTTTTTCTCATGGTTGTTTTAGGAAATTCGTGTTTTGTTAGCGAAAACCCCGACCGGTCAGAGGGTTAAATATTAAGAACTGCAGAAGAATAACTTTTATAATTCTTTTACCTTTAAATATTTCTATGAGAGAGGCTTTCAAATGTTACTAATTTATATAATATTACATTCTACCACACACTAGATATATGGTTATTTAGACTTAGTTCAGTGGAAATAAATATTAATTTAATGTTAAAAAAAGTTAATAACTTTCATTTATAGAAAAAGTTGATGGAAGAGTGCCAGTTTGAACATTCTCTTTTCATAAACACATCACGAGAACTGACGTTTTGATACTTTTGATTCTAATAAAAAGGAGTAAACAATGACTTGTTTTCTTAGAACAGAAAAAAAATTGACATTTATAGGAAATTCCCTTTTGATAAAAGCATAGTATCATTAAAAGAATGCAAAAAGAAATTCATTGAACATTTCACATAGTATTCCTAAACTTCATATTTATAGCAACCGTCTTAAGCATTATGAGTCGAATAATAACAGAAAAAATTAGATTAGATGTTTGAAAATCTTCTTCGCTTTTTGTCGTTACTTTGTCGTTATTTTCTGACCCTCCCCCCTTTTTTTAATGAGGAGTCATTTTTTGTTTATTTCCCTGTTACACAAATGGTCAAGCACACGAATATTCGACTTCGCTGAACAAAGCTCGAACTTCAGTTTGTTGACTGCGATGGAAAAGTATATTCGGCAATGCATATAATAAAAATTTTCTAATAATAAAAAATATACAAAATTTAATAAATATTTATCCAATAAAAAAAATTCTATTAAAATTTTTTTTTTCAACTATACGCATCGTTAAGCTTGTAAAGTTCTACTGTCTATCTGTTGTGTAGAAACTGGAGAATTTTACATCTGACGCCCGAACTAAAAAAGGTGTTGGATGATGATTCTCCGCCACCAGGATTTGGCGATTAAGTCCCCTGATCCCCAGTCGCCCTTTAAAAGGGGAAGTATATAAAGATATTTCTCCCACTTTCTTCGCATGCCTTCGTGGTGTAGTGGTCAACACACTCGACGCGTAACCGAGAGGTCCGTGGTTCGATTCCCGGCGAAGGCGTTGTCCATTTTTCATGTCTCCTTCTTAAAAAAAAAAATCCTAATGTCTCTACAAGCTTAAATGGCAATCACTGTTTGAAAGATAACAATGAAATAATTTTTGAAATATCGATTTCTCAGTAACGCTTCTACTAGGAAGATTGCAATCGATATCGGACATACAGATTTCGGAATGCACCCTTTTGTCATGCTACTTGCCGCTACCCAAATCATTTCTAAAATATTTTTAAATGTGTTAGGAGTTTTTAACGTAATTAGTCTTTATGAAATCCGCAGAGAATTAAGTGAATCTGTTAGATGACTGGAAATCCTTAGAATATTATAAAAGCTAGAAATACATAGATAAAAACAAGAAAACGAATTGAAGTGAATGTGTCATGTTCTTTTAAAGGTGCTCCAATATTTTTAAAGACTTCTACAGAGAAATGGACCAGTCCACTGCACGAATTTTATCGCGTTGAATGAGCGGCTTTAAAAACGACTCTCAACTTGCTCCACTTTTAAAAAATCAATTTAAGATCTGTCTTACATTCAAGACAGAGGTGTCGATGTTAACGATGACAAAATGTGTTAGATCAGTTTCTAGGTTTGAAGCCATTCATTTGGACTGAAAGTGACAGTAATAATTTTTTTGACTAGTTAGGTACTTAATAGATAGTACACATTTTAAATTTTTATGAAATTTTCTGCGATTGCTTTTCAGAAATATTTTAAAACTATTTAATTTTTTTTTGGCCTTACTAAGTTCCAAATCTACTGCGAAGGGAATATTTTCTTTATTTTTACTTCCTTGTATGAAGTAAAGGAAGTATTGTAATCACGAAAAATTCCGGGTATATATATATACCCGGAATATCATCTAGTCAAGCATTTTGAATACCTTTTTTTAACCTGTCTGGTGCTTTTCCATTGATATAAACTGTTAACATATATAATATGCACTGCAAATAAATTTTTTCCTTTCATTTTTTAAAAATTTTTGTTCATTCTGAAATTTAACTCCTAGATAAAGAAACTTTAATTTCAAAAGCCTCGAACTGTACTAACAACACTGGATTAAGACAGGGGCTGTAAGACACTTGGCCTGAGAGTCTGAGCTTCATAAGGCATAAAATTTAATACTCATCAAAAAATTTATTTGATTAAAATATTTAATTTTATTATATATTGTTATTATCTGATTTTTCTTAAATTTTTTGTTAATTTATTTTAAATATAGTACATCATTAAGTAATGTTTTCCTTGCTGATGTTTTATGAAAGACTGCCTTTGGCGATCTTTGATCATGGCCCAAAAATATGCTGGCCTGTAAATGGTTAGAAGACTGGCCATTACGTGTGCAGGTAGACTTTCTAATACGAGAAAAGAAGTTGTTCTAGATTTCATGTCTGGTAAGTGTGTACTGAATTGCGAGGCGCTTACATTCAAGACATGGCCTTATGCCCAAGAGAGGGCGTTGGCTAAAAGAACCCGGTCGAATGTAAAATTCCACCAAATTAATAATCCAAGTTGCTGGTACATATAAAGTAGACGTAAAGTAAAGCCTACGTATAAGGTTAATTAGATTATGGCTTACTTTCTAAAATTAACCATACTGGAAGCTATCAGAAACGATGAAAAAAATGAATAGCAAGTACCAAATAATTAATATTAAAGGAAATGTAAGGAGATGTATAAGAAATTAAAAGTTTAATGTATGATTAACAGATAAGTAATGAATTCATATAAATGTATCTTAAAAATTAATGAAATGAGGACTAAATTAATTTATAGAGTTAAGTCTTCTTTGATACAATAAACTTGTAAGGTTTTAGTTAAACTAACAAAGTTTTATTTTACTTTTCCCTTTTCTATCTGTTCTCATTTCAACTTCCCGTTAGAATAAGCGCGCGTTTCAGCTTTATGTTAATTTGAAGTGGAGCCAAGTTCTACTTGAGCAAAAGGTAGAAACCTTTCAGCGTGAGAGAGCTTTTAGTTTCAGACCACTGTTACTCTGTTCAACGTTCGCCTGACCAGCTAGTATTTAAATTCTAAGCCGTAGCGCTGTTACGTGATTACTTATTGAAGAAATTCTAAGTGCGTCAGTATTAGTTAAATCTTGCTACCCACCATTTAGTTTTGAGGCCAACCTCGCGTTGTAGCTCTGTGAGCAACGACGATTTAATTTCTATTTAGCTTTAGTTTAAATTAATTTGACTGTTCATTTCCGACCCAAGTGTGGTCTTTATTTTCTGTATGCCTCCCGAGTTGGGAAGTGGCTGTAAATAATTGTGGTTTAATAAAAGAGGATTTTAAATCCCTTTAAAGTGCAGTTCTTCTACCACTGAATCACAATATTCTACCACAGAACATAGCTGCATTCAGCTTACTGTTCAAGATCAGCACTTAGGACTTAGTTACTTTCACGAAGATGTTTGCCAAGAATATGCACCGAACACTCAGTCCTGACAAACTAAATTCAAATTCCTAACAGACTGTAAGCGAATTATCCCTTATCAGAAAAGAATTGCAGTCTTAATAATGTTTTAAGACAAACCCTTTTATTAAGTCAGAACTGGAACACAAATGCACGACTCGTGCTTACAAACCAACTTAGCAACAATTAGACTATTCAACTAAGTGGCGAGTTAAGCCTAACGAACTACCAATTGTTTACGTTTGAAACTCAGTGGAATAGTGAATTAAGTCAGTTTCTGCACCTTGAATGTTTTTTTGCCGAGAAGAACGAAAAGCAAATTTTCAATTTTGCGCGCTGAAAAAAATCTTGCTTGTTATACTTTAAACCAATACCCTGCCTGTAGTCGGAGTAGCAGTTTATCGTGAATGGCATCTTGAATTTGTTGAGTTCAGTAGTACTGCTCTGAGTTCAGATTTTAGCTTGACAGCGATCGACCGAGTCGGGAGGTGTACTTTAATGCTTTGCCGTGAAGCTGTCTTCACCGTTATAGCCTGATAGCATGAAGGCTGTGTTGCTGATCATTTCAGGGTGTTTATCGTAGTTTTTCGACGACTGTAACGCGTCTTTGGAACTATCTTGTGTAATACTTGTGTAATATTTGTGAATCTGATATGCTGAAAAAAATCTTGCTTGTTGTCTGCTGCGCGAATTGCTTGTTTTTGCATAGAAACTCCAATTTTAATTGTAAATTTTATTTTATTGTTTCAACTGCATTTAGTGTTTTATGTTTTTCTGTATTTTGCCATTTTTAATCAACATGTTTTAAGTTTTTATGTATTTTTGCCTTGCTCAGGAGTGAGAACTGAATTAATTGAATGAGAAATATATCTCTAATGAATTAGAGGAAATAATTTTAAATGAAATGCAGCAAAAAAATGTTTATAATTTAATAGACCGTGCAGGGAAGTCATGTGATGTGCACATCAGATTTTTTGTAACTCAGAAAACAGATATTTCAGTTAAACATCTTGCATGAAGTCTGTTGATTTCAAGTACCTGGCTATATAATTTTGAAACGATATCCAGACCATAGTGCATGTACATTCCTAAAACAAGTCTTAGTTTTATAGTCAGAGTGTAAAACTTATCTCACCTTTCACGCAATAAAGCTCCCACCTAAAACCCGAAGTTACGATGATTTTTTCCATGTTATATTTATGATCTTAGCGTATAGTTAAGCTAAGAGAGTTTGTATCCTGTCTATTTGCACTAAATAATTCTCTACTATGAAATTCAATCAAAGGAGTTTTCTTAAAGCTATGCACGCCTGATTTGCTTGAGTTTTGATAACGATAGTCCATATTTTATGTGTCCCAGAAGGTTAGGCGTCTACCGGCTCACTTTCTGGAACAGCGATCCATTTAATGTAATATTTATGTATAGCATGAATATGCAATCGTAAGGAAGTCATAAGGGAATCTTTAGTTTAATGATGGAAACTCATCATTCCTTTAATTTTTTTGAAATGCAATTTTAAATATATCAATAAATTATGTTAAAAATCATTTTAGTCGCAAGCTTTTAGGTAAATGCATTGAACAGTAACAAATTTCTGGTTTCTGGCTATGGTTTTTTACAGGGATTTCATGAATCTAACTGAAAAATCCTTCTTCGAATATTTTCGCTATAATGTCTAAAATACACTCACGTTTGTGAAAATTGCAACACCAAGAAGGAATCGTCATAATTGAATGCAATTTAATACACAGTTGAGTGGTAGTGGTACAAATAAATGATTAAATGTTCAAAGCAAACAAACAAGAACAAGAGATGAGAATCAGTATTTTGTGTGGCCACCACGCGCCGCGATAAGTGCTGCTACACGACGTGGCATGGAGTCAAACAAAGTTTGAATGTCTGACTGAGGAAGAGCATTCCATATCGTTTGTACGCGTACCCAAAGTTCGTCTGCAGACGCAACAGGACGAGGATCACGAGCAAGACGCCGACCAATGACATCCCACACATGTTCAATTGGCGACATATCCGGGGAACACGCAGGCCAAGGAAGAAGCTGTACCTGCTGCGCTGCAAAGAAGGATTTAACAATCCGAGCAGTATGAGGGCGGGCATTGTCCTGTTGAAATACAGCGCCTGGCAAGCTTTGAAGGAAGGGAACAGCTTCGGGCTGTAGAACTTCACGGATATACCGGTTGCTGTTCAGATTGCCCACAATTCGTAGCAATTGAGATCGTCTATGATATGCTATGGCGCCCCAGACCATAACTCCGGGTGTTCGTCCACTGTGGCGTTCGATAATGCACTCCGGAAGGTGGCGTTCACCGGCATAGCGTCTGACACGAATGCGGCCATCATGGTACCACAAATTAAAGCGGGATTCGTCAGAAAACACGACATGCTGCCAATCAGCACGCCAGTCTCTATGCTGATTGGCCCATTGTAGCCGCAGGCGGCGATGGTCGTGCGTTAGGGGGATCCTGTATAAAGGAGTCCGTGCGCGCAGTCCACACTGCAGCAGACGTCTACGAATTGATGAAGCACACAATGAAACACCTGTAGCTATTGACCACAGTGCTGCCAATTGTCTAGAGGAAGCTGTACGGTCCGTCCGCGCCATGCGGACCAGGTGTCTATCATCGCGAGCTGACGTCACATTTCGGGGTCCACTCCCGGATTTCCGAGTTGTCCGACACTCGTCCGTCCACTGCTTCCAAACGCGCATCACTGTGCTGCTGTTACGCTGCACACGAGAGGCTACTGCACGATACGACAATCCAGCTTCACGAAGG
This sequence comes from Stegodyphus mimosarum, assembly GCA_000611955.2. NCBI lineage: Eukaryota > Metazoa > Arthropoda > Arachnida > Araneae > Eresidae > Stegodyphus > Stegodyphus mimosarum. The sequence continues at coordinate 902,950 of KK114338.1, read as the reverse complement.
CCGATGATTCTCCCTCGTTCAAACTCTGTAAGTTGTTCAAATCTCGCTCTCTTTCGTCGACGAGGCATAAGTACAGATTGAGTTAACGTTTACCACTAGCAGATAACCACCGATAACCATACACGCCTCGCTACAGCCGTCTATTTATTCGGATCCATCAGCCGTTCAGAGGGCGCTGCTCAGCATACGCATGCGCTACGGATTTGCAATTCTAATCATTTGCATATCATGCGCTACTTTGCATTTCCTGAAAATTTCAGCTCACTCGCGTAAGTCCTTCATGGTGTTGTAATTTTCACAAACGTGAGTGTAGGTTATATATTCGCAATCTAGGTAGTTCCCAATTATAATGGTATCTGTTACAGATTAGTACTGAGGAGTGTGAAAAGTTGTATTCATGTCATATGATTGGCAGATCGTAGGCTGCATCTTTATTGTAATTCCGAATACAATTCTTATGTGAAGAAAAAATCGAGGCTCAAAAATATGAAACTAAATGCATAATAAGCGTACTTACTTTTATTTAATCCATTTTAGGACATACATGCTTATACACGTATTTTCATTCATAGCAATAACTATGCAATTTATGTACATGCAGCAACCTTAAATTATATCAAACAGGTGTTTTTCTTCAAATAAAGCCGCATCACGAAACCTGAACTACATTGAAAATATTTACCGAACTCGACTATGTAAAGCGTACAGAGCATTTAAAACCAACAAAATAAATATAATAAAAGTTAATAGATACATGCTGCCAGTTCCTGAAACTGTAATGTAAAGCTAAAACTTTTTAATATTTTCATTTGACAGAATATACTGCAAACGTTGTTGTTGTCATAGTTTATTTAACTTCACGAAAGTAATTTACTCCCCAAAAAAAATTTTATTCAGTATAAAATGTTTTGATAGTCGCTCGTGTAACTAGTTTGATAGTCGCTCCATGATAAGTATACTTATCATGGATTACATGTTATTTTACAAGAAGGGTGTTTTAGATAACTATTTGAAATTTTCCATTAAAAGTTATATTGAGCAGTTATTTTAAAATTGAAGTTTTAACGTTATTGAAACTTTTAAATGTAAATTTAAATTTACAAATTATATCACTACTGTAAGCTGTAAGGCAATTTAAAATGATATAGAAATATGATAGTTATAAAATATTAAAGGAAAATGTTAACTTTAATTCAGAAATAATTTTTTTAATTTAATATGTAAGATATAAAATATGAAAGGAAATTATCAACTTAAGCTCGGTAACAGTGCTTTTAATTCTTAATTTTGATTTGGCTACGTCCCATTCCTGTCTTAGAACTACAAATATATGAATCTTAAGTGCGTCATCTGAAAATTAATCCGTTGCGTTCTTTCTTATGTGATCATGCTGCAATGCGGACGGCTCCCATCCAATCAGATCAAATTTAAACAAAGGAACCAAGTCTTTAAATATCGCTGCTACTAACTGCGCAGCCCTTTTTCCCACTTCGCTTGCTGCTACTCTTCATCCTTTCTCTAAAAAGATGTAAGCTGTACAGAATTATACGGTGCATAGTGAATCCATAATCATTATTTGCGACCTCATTTATGCTTATCTAGAATTGCTTTATTACGAAACAAAACTATGTTGAATCAATGGCCATATTTGAAAGCTTTTCTTCTCCGTCAAATCTTCTCATGCATCCACGCAGCTGTTTTACTTATCTCAAGAAATTTACAGACTTTATGTTGTTTTTCCATAATTAACGATCCCACTATCCGGCCGAGTGTAATACGCTTGTGCAAAAAAACTCATACAACTAGTAAAAGTTGTAATACGATTGTGTAAAGGATTATTCTAGTTAGTAAAGGACTACTGTAACTAGTAGCTCATCTAATTAAATTGTTTACATATTTGTATAAATAAATTACTATAATAAGAAAATTTTTATTAAGAGGATTATTCTGTCCTATGAAAAATTATTTAGGGTATTAAATTTAGACTATTGTTAGCTGGTACTAAAATGTAAAAGCTGGAGAATTTTTCTAAAGGGGGATATAAGTTTAAAAGAGAACATTTCAAGGGGTTAGTAATTAAAACATTAAACCCTGATGATTAATAATTATCTAACACTCATTTATTCTTCCTGCCACTATGAGATTGAAGCTGCTGCTAATTAACTGTCCATAAATGCAAATTAAAATTTACAAAAATCGCTTATTGACCAGAGCTACCCCGAAGTGTTCTCAGGACTCTACTAGGTTAAAACAAACTACAAAGTAAATCAATAATCAAATTAAATTAAATGCAAAGTGATATAAAAACATAATTTTCATAAAGGACTGCTGAACGGAATTTTATGTGCCGTAAGAACATGATATTTAAAAAATAAAATTAACACAGATAAACATGTCGTGAATTCTAAATATATGTTACCATGCTGCTTTAAAAAATTTGTGATTTTGCAGTTAAATTGTACTCATGTATGGTGTAAGTGCGAGGAAACCGATGTTTAATTATAAAACTAAAAAACAAACAAACAAATAAATAAATAATAAAAATGGGTAAGCAGGAGTGAATGCAACAGCCTTTTTAAGCGACCGCTAAAATCTGAAACCTTTCAAATTTTTCTTTTTGCTATATTTATTCTGAATTAATGAAAATGCCTGAGGAAAAACTTTGTCTGAACACGAATAAGAATGCCCGCGTAAGTTTGTATTACATATATAACTCTTAATAAAGTCTAAAAAGAATTCTTAAAATTAAGTTCTTTTTTTCTTTAAAAAAAAAAAAGAGAATCTGCGCGCATGCTGCTAGACAGAAAATAGTAAAATTAATAATATTAAAAAGTAAAATCGGAACTTAATGGCAGATTTTAATTATTTTCCTGTAAAGACCCTAACCAATATTTTCTCAAGGAAAATCGTAACCCAAAAGGAGTATATGTAAAATTAAAAGAAACTTCAAGTACGTATACAAAACTGAAAATAACACAAAATAGAACAAGAAACACAAATATGTATTAATTTCCTCTGTTTAACGCTTCAAACAGAACTTGTCAAGGAAAACGTTTTTGAAGCCTTAACTCGTTAATCAACTTGGTTTAGAAGTTGATTAACGAGTTCCGAATACATGTTTCGTTCCTCTGAATCACTTGAGATTCAAAACCGCTATATTCTAATCCAATCTTCACTTTCAAGCAACATTTTAGTGGCTCTCAAATGTTCAGGTCTTTTCTTTATATTATTACACATATATGTATTATATATATAGTATATATTATTGTATATATTTATTGTGTTGTTTTTAAAGATTTTTTTAAAGAGGAATATTTTATAACACAGTTTTTTGCATAATGCTCTTAGGTTGTGTGTCGAATACGAAAAGGAACTGTATTAAAAAACCAAAACTTGGCATTTATAACTGCATATTATTCGGACAGCTAGTGGTAAAGCAGCTTAGACAAAATGAAAGATAAAAAGACTTGTACATTTATATGCAGGCTACAAATATTTAAAGCATTAACATTCTTTCAGATATTTTCCAATGAAGTTCATTGTTCAAGAAGAATTATTTTCTAAGGAGAGTCAGTTAAAAAAAAAAAAAAAAAAAAAGAAAGAAAGAGGAAATGCGCGATGAAAGAGACTTCATTTTAAGCAATCGATACAAACTCCTGCGTCCAATGCAATCGTAATGAATCTTGATGTAGGAATGATGAAGTTTTTCCGCCCGATCGGATGAAAGGATTGCTCTCTGAGGACGAATCTTTTTAATGCCTTCATTTCCTAACAGTCTTTATAGCACAGAATGATCATTAAAATTGATGGGAAAAACGAATAGTAAGCAATACGGTCTTAGATTGATGACTCGTTAAATTCGATGGCGAAAAAAGGATTTTAACGTACTTTGTTAGGTACCTTTAATGATTTTGTTTTGTTGTTTTTTTAATGCCCTTTGAAAATCTATGCTGAAAGATAATTTTGAAATAAATGCTAAAATTTAAATAAATCAAGGGAAATTGAACATCTCGTCAATTCTAAGAAAATTTAAATTTTCTCAGACTGTTTTGGGGGAAAAGACAGCTATCAATAATGCTGAATAATGTGTTTGGCATAACACAAACAACTCTTAAATATTAAAACAGAAATTCATTCACATATGTTTTGAAAGATCTGTTTGTCAACATTTCTTTTCTGCAACGTATTTATGTAAGTAAAGAATTTATATAACTCTATGTATGTATAGAATATTTGTTATTTGAGAGCCAGAATGCTACCTTTATTTAGTGGAGCCAACATATTAAAAATATTGGACCATTTCATATATAATACTTTTTTTTATTTTTCATAATTAAGACAAAGTTCTTTTTTAATCTAAAATACACTCTCATTCATCCTGTGCTAGTACCTCAAAGTTACAATGTGACATTTTTTTTTTTACTTCCCTGTACGAAGTAAAAAAAATATTGTAATCACGAAACATTTCGGGTATCATATTTCAACGAAAATACCCATTTTGACAAATATCGAATGCAATTTAACAATGTTTTTGCTTGGCAGTTATACTTACAAAGAGAATAAAAGACACTTTTCCTAAAACAGATTTTAAAATTTATTTAGAGTGGATTCAGAGGGAATTTTTTGGGGGGATTACTTAACCTGCAAGCAATAGTTGTAGAATTATCAACAATTTAAAAGTTGTTTAAATGGTACTAAGCCTAATTTGTTTACATTTGAAATACTTAGTAGAAAAGTGAATTAAGTCAGTTTGTGCAACAACTTCAGCGAGGAGTGGGATCAAATATAAACTTTTGACTTTGTGCAGCAAAAAATCCATCTTCCTGTTCGTTGACCGAGTTGCTTGTTTTTGAGTAGAAATTCCAATTTTCATTCTAAAAATTACTTTTTAACTGCATTTGTTTTTTTACGTTTTTCTGTATTTTGCAATTTTTAATGAAGATGTTTTGAGTTTTTATGTATTTTTGCCTTGCCTAGGAGTGAGAACTGAATTAATAGAATGAGAAATATATCTCTAATGAATTAAAGGAAATAATTTTAAATGCAATGCAGTAGAAAATGTTGATAATATAATAGACATTACAGGGAAGTCATGTGGTGCCCATATCAGATTTTTTTATATTTTAGAAAACAGATATTTCAGCTAAGCATCTTTTTGCATGAAATCTGTTGATTTCAAGTACATGGTTATATAATTTTGAAACGATATCCAGACCATAGTGCATGTACATTCCTAAAACAAGTCTTAGTTTTTAAGTCAGAGTGTAAAACTTATCTCATTTTTCACGCAAGAAAGTTCACACCTAAAACCCAAAATTAGATGATTTGTTCATATTATATTTATGATCTTAGCGTATAGTTAAGCTAACAGAGTTTGTATCCTGTCTATTTGCACGAAATAATTTTCTACTATGAAATTTAATCAAAGGAGTTTTCTTAAAGCTATGCACGTCTGATTTGCTTGAGTTTTGATAATGATAGTCCGTATTTTATGTGTCCCAGAAGGTTAGACGTCTACCGGCTGACTTTCTCAATGAATATGCAATCGTAAGATAGTCATAAGAGAATCTTTAGCTTGATCATGGAAACTCATCATTCCTTTAATTTTTTTTCAATGGAATTTGAAATATATCAATAAATTATATTAAAGAATCATTATAGTCGCAAGCTTTTAGGTAAATGCATTGAACAGTAAAAAAAAATATTTTTCAGGGGTTCATAAAATTTTCGTCGTGTATGACTAATAATAAATCGTGGAGATGTTAACAGCAGCGTATTTTAAATCAAATTTTGTCGAAGAGTTGTAATAATGATTTTCTGAAATTCTTTCATTTTCCTAATGTAATTCATAAATGAGATTTCCGTTGTTTTATTATACACCTTATTATTTTTATTATTTATCTCATTATTATTGTACCATTATTTTATTATTATTATTATCACATTATTATTATTATTATTATTAGTCCAAAGGGATTTAGTCCCGAAGGATACTTTCGTTTTGCGATTTTGCGTTGATTCGCTCTGAATGCCCGATTCACTTTTCAAATTGTTGCCACTAAATGTTATCG
>KK114338.1:848599-896555 GCA_000611955.2 Stegodyphus mimosarum | reverse complement strand
CGAAACGTTAAAAAAACGCGCCTTTGGACGTAATTTAAAATCTGAAATCTTTCAGATTTTTAATACTAAGCTCAGGTTAAATTTTTGTCGTTTATTATTATTATTATTATTATTACTAAAATATTTTATTATTATCATACCGTTATTTTATTATTATTATTGTTACGAATTTTGTATATAGTTAGATATTTTCAGTAGAATTATAATTAAAATTGTTTTATTTTCCCGTGCAATGCAGCGCGTGATAAATTTAAAAGAAAGCTACGCTGAAAATGTAAAACTATAACAGCACGTGCATTTAACATTGAATAAATAGATATCTCTTTTATTTCTACTGAAACAGAATAAATGTAATTGACTACTGTATTAGCTGTAACCGTAATTCCATTCTCTTGTTGCTTTAAAGAAATCTCGAGAAGTAAAGAAATTACTAGAACTCTCTCGCGACTGATTGAAAGCTTTAAACAAACCGGAGAGAGACATCTCAGCTCAGCTACTGTTGTTATTGTTCATCGAATTAGCTTTCTCTGTACTCCGCTTTGCGTTCTACTTAACGTTTTTAGTAGTTTAAAGTATAACTACTGATTATTATTGTGTGATATTGTGAACAAATATTTCGGAGAAAAATTCCAGCGTTCTGTTATATTTCTTTTGATAAGAATAATTTTATTAACTTTTTAGCGGATTTGTGCATTCAGTCTGTTACGAACCCGTACTCACGCAAACTATTATTATCAGTACCTCATTATCATTATTATTATTCCATTATTATTATTATTATTTTATTGTTTTAATGTTATATACCACTGTAGAAACATTCGGTATTTTTTGAAGCAGGGTTATGAAAAATGAGCAGTGCCCTCGCCGGGACTCGAACCACAGACCTCTCGAATACGCGCTGAGCGTGCCGACCACTACACCACGAAGGCGAGAGAAATCGTGGAGCTGTTAACAGCGGCGTATTTTAAATCAATTTTGTCGAAGAGTTGTAATAACCATTTCCATAAATTCTTTTATTTTCCTAATGTAACTCATATATGAGTTTTCCATTGTTTTATTATACATCTTATTATTTTATTATTTATGCCATTATTATTATACGCTCAACACATCATCAAAAAAGTAAAGTATGAGTCTTTAAAGATGACCCGTAACCAACAGTGGTGAAATAACAACAAGAAATGATAAAAGTAATTTATCCGTTTTCTTCATTGATACAGAACTTATCCCAGCTATCGATTAGAGGCAAAGAAGACAGTTACAGTTGACTAGTTGGTTCACTTCCAAAAACTCTCCAAGAAGGGAATATTAGAGAATATACACTTCACGATACCCTAATGTTGGGTGCCATTTTTGCTTTAAAAGTGATTGAATTATGCTGTTCTTATGTTCCGGTTAAAGATTTTATGCCTTTAATTAATGTGCATGCAAAAGTTGTAGAATTATAAAGAGTTTAAAAGTGTAAGTGGCGCTAAGCCTAACGAGGCCGCCATTTGTTTACATTTGAAACTTTTAGTAGGGTAGGGAATTAAGTCAGTTGGTGCACCAACTTTAGTGTCTTTTTTCCCAGTTTGAATATATACTTCATGATACTCTAATGTTGGGCCCCATTTTTTGCTTTAAAAGGGATTAAATTATGTTGTTCTTATGTTCCGGTTAAGGTACAAATTCAAATTCTTTCAACACAGTTGTCTTTTAAATGTTAACACATCGGTACAGAAACGAGAGGTCAGAAATCACAGGGCTCAAAATTTGAGTAATAGAAGATCATTCTAATGCTTTTCTATTGATTTCAGACGGTATTGTAATACCACAGTATTAATAGGCTGCCAAGCATTGTCCTTGAATAAAAACCGCTGTTTTTTGAACAAATTCCTTTTTTTTATGAATCATTGCTCGACGCAAAATAGGTTTTGGAAACATTTTTCATATTATTTCAACGGACTCTACCAAGAAACGGTTGAAACGATTTTGAGTATTGCCCACCAGAGGCAAACCGTTACTTTTCAAGTGTTTCATCACCGCTGAAGTTTAATACATGTACACAGATGCCTTTCTTACTTGCAACGATGTAGCGTTCCAAAATGTTCCAATCACTGACCAATGTTGAAAGTTATGTCCGTAAAACAGCAGGTTTCAACACGTCGATATATGACCTTGAATATTGTAGAGACATTAGGTTTTTTTTTCGAAGCAGGAGCCATGAAAAATGAGCAATCAACTCTCCGGGACTCGAACCACGGAACCTCTCGAATACGCGCCGAGCGTGCTGACACATCACCACGAAGGCATGCGAAGAAGACGGGACAAATACCTTATATACTCTCCTTTTAAAGGGCGAATGGGAATTAGGGGACCGAATCGCCGAATTCGGGTGGTGGGAATCAACATCCAGCACCTTTTTTAGTTCGGACGCTACTGTAGAAACATTAGGATTTATTTGGAAGCAAGAGTGATGAAAAATGAGCAGTGCCCTCTCCGGTACTCCAACCACAGACCTCTCGAATATCCTGCGAGCGTGCTGACCACTACACCACGAAAGCATGCGAAGAAGGCGGGAGGAATACCTTATAATATCTTGAATGAGAAATAAAGCCAATCTTAAAACTTTCCATTCAGCTACATAATTTCGAAGCCTTATCACATATTGTTATAAGTCCGCTTATTTATAAAAAGGTAGAATATTTTGGGATAATAACAGAATTATTAGCCCAAAAGAGCGGTAGCCCAAAAGGGCTATTGGTCTCAGTGGCATTTTGTGGCGTTTCACTGCAAGCAGAGAATCACTTTTTAAATTGTTCCCACGAAATATTATCTCCTTGTATTATCTTTAAAGAAATTAAATAATGAAGAATCTGCTGAATGTATATATGTTTCTCGCATTGTGAAAAAAAAAAAAAAAAAAAAAAAGACGGTACCTAGAGCTATCAAATTTTGAATATTGAACGTTTCCACCCAAATATGGGCACTTGGAAGTCCGAAATTTTGAATTTCGAATTTGTTTCATTACCTATTTCATATTTTGTAGAACTTGAACGAATTTTTTATTAACAAATTTAACGATTTCAAAGCGAGCAAGGGCAACACTGTACAGAAAAAACATTTTTATACCTAACGCGCCAGACTGTCTGTCGGAAATTCTAAATTTATGCTGTTTTCAAATATTTTGTGGTATTGATGTTTAATTGAATTTTATGTGATTTAAGTACGGAGAACATGATATTTAATAAATAAAGGTAACACAAAAAACGTTAAAAAACGGCCCTTCGGACGCAATGTTTCTTTATTGTGTTTCTTTTTTTTTTCTTTTAATACTTCAGCAGATAAAAGCTATAATAAAAGCATCATTTAAAGTAGTTCCTATGCTTACGAAGCTGTAAAATATTTAAAAGCCTTGCTGAGTGCACTCTATATCTTCTTCGGATAGTTTTTTAATTATAGCTAGTAAGAAAATCAATGCATTGGTGAGTATTTCGTATATGTGTTTTTTGCATCACCATTTTATTTCTAAATGAACATAGCCATAATATTTAGCCCGAAGAAATGTTAGCTTCGAAGGGCTATTTGTCTGGAAACGGTATTTTGCGTCGAATTACTAAAAGCATTGAATTACTTTTGAAACTGTTGCCACCAACTGTTATCGCCGTGCGTTATATTTAAAGAAATTAAATAATAAAGAATCTGCATGAATGTGTGTATGTTTCACGCATCATGAGAAAACAACGGTAACCTAGAGCCACCAAATTTTGAATAACGTAGTCCTCTTCCGGAAATATGGGCACCCGGAAGCCCAAATTTTTAATTTCGGGTTTGTTTTACTATCTACTTTATATATAAAACTTTTTTTATCTATAGCGCATGAGACTGCGTTTCAGAAATTTTAAAGATATGCTATTTTTAAATAATTTCGTAGAATTGTTCTGAAATCTGTCCTAAAAATTATCTTATGAAAAAATAATCGATCTTTGCTGAATAATATATTAGGCAAAAAGGTTGTTAAATTCTGTATTCTTTGATTGTTTCACTTAAGCAGCGATGAACAGTGAAATGTATTGCAGCTTAATTTGCGATTATGGTTTACTTTAATTGTGAATCAAGCTCACAATATAGCGATGATTTACGAATCATTATAATCAATACAATAGTGATTTATGAATAGAGAATATTCCGTTAAATTCCAGTTTTTAGTTTTTAACATTATTATGAAATTGAACTGTTTTAAAAATGTATAACCTATCGAAATATTTATGATGAAATCATATCAATGGCAGATCTACTTAGGTTCAAAATAATTAAAGTGCATAAAACGTTCACTTAAGAAGAATTTTATCAAATATATCATAGTTGAAAGGCTGTATTCAGTTAACTGTACTTCATAAATTTAAATCACTCGAAAATTCTACATGATTAAAGTTTAAAAACATGTAGGATAATTGGAATCTATATTTGTTAAATTTCTAATTTCGGAAAATTGGCCATGTAACTAAAGCATATTACATATATTTTTAAATAATCATTTTTAAACATTCTGAAAACATTATAAGGAAATGAAAGAAAGGAATAGCTTCTGAATAAAATTGTAAAAAACTTAATTTTCTTGTTGACATTGTGTGGTTTCACTATTTAATTTAATACTCAATCTTTGAATCCCACAAACACTAACAAACAAATAATCGCTTAAGTGTGTGAACAAACACGTAAGACTTAAGAAGGGTTGACTACCCTTTATTTCTTAGAATAAATACAATCAAATCCTAGCTCGGAGTATACAGCAAAGCCTCCACTTGGGCTTGAACTTAAGTGAATAGGAAATTAAGCTTAACTAAAACTTACTGAAGATATAACCGAAGCTATCAGGATTCTAAGTAGTTGGCCTCTAAATCTTAATTAAATCGGCGAAGCCAAGCAAGGGCCTAAAGTATGGCCGAGCATAGCAATATCTAAGAGAGACGTAGCCAAAAGGCAAACGCCCGCTAGTCAGAAAATCAGACTCTCTTTCTCGAAGTCGGTGAAACATTGACTTAAATAGTACTCTTACTCATTTGTATTCACTGCGTTTCTGAAATTACATTCTGGTAGGAAATTGTAAGCTGAAACTAGGGTAGATAGAAAAGATGCATAATTTAAAATAACTGTTAATAAAATTAGGGTAAACCTTACAACTTGGCTGTATCAATACATTTGACTGGGATTTTCAAAGAATTCGAGTTGAACATTATTCGAAAGTTAAATAAACTTGCAGTTGTAGATAAATTACAGTTAAATATATGTCTAAATTACTTTTTATATCAGTACCTAAAGTTTTTCATCATTTATATAGGTTTTCAGCTGACATGATGCTTTTAGTAGGGACAACAATGATGACTGTATCCATGGCGTCGATTCCTCTGTGTGATGCCCTTTGGGCTCTCGCCATTGTGCTGGCTGTAATGGGCTTTTTTATGGGTACAATCGACACAGTGGCCAACGTGTCGATGATTTGCATCTATGGAAAAGATGTTTCGCCTTTCTTACAGGTCAGTAATTTTCCATTTTCGAGTTTTAGTATTTATTTTAAATCGTTACTGTTGCTGGTCTGCTATATTACTGATATTTCAGATTGATGAACTTTCGCCATATGTTACCAATTCATTGCCTCTAACAATTGTTTTAATAATACCTCAATTTTTATCACTATATTACAATATTTGTAAGTTTTTTTTTTAAGTTCATTTAACCAGTTGTTGTGATTTACATATTTACTGTCACTTCTTTTCTTTTTTCTACCAGAATGCGAATTCAGTTCGAGAGTACTTAAGATGAGGTTTTTAGATTATTGTTTGTAGGGTTTATATTTATTTTAAGTTAATTTAGCTTTCCTCCTTAGACTTCATTTTTCCCTAGAAATGCCCGCGCCAGAGTATGTAAATTGTAGTAGCACGCGCAGTATAGATCTTAAGCTTTTGTGTTATGCATCGAAAATTCATTTTTGAGACAGAAATCAAGTATATTCTTGTGATTTTCCGTTTTTTTCCTTGATTATAATTGTCAATTAATTTTAACATGTATCGAATGGAAACGAAAGAAGACATAATGGTCTTCACAACATATAAATATCTGATGTAGACACCACATGACTTCCTTGTACGGCCTATTAAATTATAAACTTTATTTGCTGCATTTCACTTAAATTCATTTCGTGGAATTTCATTAGAGATATATTTTGCATTCAATCAATTCAGTTCTTACTTTGCGGGAAGGTACAAATACATAAAAACTAAATCTTCATTAAAAATTGTGCAATACAGAACCAAATCCAGTTAAAAACAGTTCAAAAACCAAATCTAGTTAAAAACAGTTAAAAAAAAAGGAATTTTGCAATTAAAATTAGAGTTCCTGCGCAAAAACAAACAATTCGATTAGCGGGCATAAAGGCAAAATGTTCGGTGCACAAAATTGAAAATTAACTTTCGGTTACACTAGGCAAAAAGACACAAAAGTTAGTGCACCCACTGACTTAATTCATTACTCTACCAAGAATTTCAAACATAAACAAATGGCTGCCTCGTTAGGCTTAGCAGCGTCTTTTAAGCTTTAAAATTGTTGATAATTCTACAATTATTGCAAGGAGATTAACTAAAGGCATAAAAACCTTAACCGGAACATGAGACTAATACAATTCAGTATATACAAAATTTCAACGTTCTACGGTTATTCATTTTTGAGTTATGCGAGATAACATTCATACGTACGTACATATGACAGACGTCAGTAAAAATCTCTCCAGAATTCCTTTTAAATCCATTTTACAATCCGTTTTGGGAAAAAAAAAGTCCTTTATTCTGTCCTTAAGTACAGATGTTACCCAAAAACATCGTTCAAGTGCATTCGATGGCGATCAAAATTGGATATTTTCGTTGCAATATGATACCCAAAATTTTTCGTGATTACAACAAGGAAGTAAAAAGGTTTTCATTTCTGCGAAGAAAGACTTAGTAATTTCAAAAATAAAATTCATTACTGTTGCCATTACGCACTGATTTAGAAAAAATAAAACGGGTGAGAGGAAACGCATGTAACGGGAAAAAAAATTTCATCCTAGATTCGAAAATTATTTAAAATAAACTACCGACTTAATATGGGTTTTGCATAGAAAATATAGTTCAGTTATTTCGACAGAACTAACGGCTCAATATTCTGAGATCAAACCGTACGATTAATTAGTTAGATGAAAACTTGATCATTACCTTGATCATTTTTGTTTTTTCTCATTGAAAATTTCATATTGCGTTCTAATACAAGTTAAAATGTATAGTCATCGTTCTATTCAGTACTATTTAAAATGTAGCATCGTGCAGCATACTGGCAATGAACTTATCTTTTCTAATGCCATGATCTGCTCCAAAATTAGCATTGCCACTGGTGAATATGGCAGAAGCAGAGTTATTACTCTCCTATTTTCTTTTAAATAAAAAAAGGTTCCAGACATAAAGGCAATTTGTTCTCCCAGAAACGCTGTGAAAGGTAGATTCCTACACGTAATATTTTACTTCGAAATTCAAATGATTACTCGTTGTAGGTAACTTTATAAGCTATTTCTCTTGCCTTCTTAGCATACCTTAGTGGTGCAATGGTCAGCACATTCAGCGCGTATTCGAGAGGTTCGAGGTTCGAATCCCAGCCAGAGCATTGCTCATTTTTCATGTCTCCTGCTCCAAAAATCCTAATGACTCTAACTACATCTTAGCCACTCAGAAGCTAGTTAGAAAATGAAAAGCAACCATCTTCTACTAAAGCGAATGATAAAGAACTTTTATTTGATTCCTTACTCGAGTTAGTTAATGATTGATAATGGTAACCTAGCATGAACAAAATCTGAAGAGCTCCTTTCGATAGGATGTTGCTTTAATTTGTTAATTCTGGTACGGGCTGTACTTTGACAATTAGTATGCAGCGCACAATTTGATAATTGTTTAAAGTTAACTATTATAACTGATGACAACTAAATAGTATTTGATTAGATACAAGTTTTTTCTTTCAAAGGGAGGGAGAAACTTGCAAGTAACTTTAGAATAACAGAGGAAAGGAGGGAACTAGTTATGATTAATATAGAACGTTTTAAAAAACACGATAAAAATTGTAAGAAGTGGTCAAATACATTGAAACAACCATTTTTTTGTCTCAGAATTCATGGTCGGAGTCAGAAATGGAACATAAAGGCTCTATAGGTGCTTGATTTTAAACCGAAGGAGGTGTGATGCCCAAAAACCAGATCTCCAAAACACATAACTGCAACAAATGTGTAAAGATTGGGTAACATCCAATGTTAAACTCTACGCAGATGACAAGCGATTTATCGCTAAGTACAGCAGAAACCTGGGAAGTGTGCAAAACACCATTTATTTAAAACTAAACAAGATGAACAGAAGGCACTCCTGGTGCTTACAACTCCGCCAGCATTTATGGCCAGCAAACTCAAAATCAGTAAGTCAAATGTAAAGCTTAATTTTAAATAAATTAATAACCAAAGACTACACAGAGCCCTTTAACGCGAAGTTGGTTCAGAACCTCAGCGGCGTGGATTTCAACTACCTGCAATCATAATGCAAGGCGGCAGACAGGAACTCTTATCTAAAGCAGCAAACCTAGTAACTTGGCCACGAGTGGCAGAACACGCTTTGTCTTAACAATTTCAAACCTCACTATAAATACACGCGAAATGGTTTGTATGTTGGTGGGAAAACGAAAAGAGAGAAGTGACAGTACAGATTCAGAATATAAAATAAATGGTTCTTCAAATTAAAGGAACCTCACAAAGGATTGGTGAACTTTCTTGAACACATCACAAACATCGTAGAATCATCGTCTCTGGTATTCAGATCTCAATCATATTCAACGCAAGTTTGAAAGACGAGGTTCTTGAGATGTCTCCACAAAAATTAACCGAAACACGAAAGTTCCAGCGTTTTCAGAGCGTAGTATAGAGCCATCTCGCTGAAGTCAAAGGCTCGGCAAGAGGACATTCATGTAGTTAACTCCTTGCGTCTTATCAGAAAATGGGCTGGATTTTCATCGTATTGGAACACATACGCTTTGAATGGACTCTGGAATAGCTCTTAGCAACTCTGGTAAGACCTCCTGTAGAAAATTACTGTACTTTCCATCCTCGAAATTTCGGAAATGCACGTCGGCTTTTTCAGCAACCATGTCCTGTCTATCTCCTTAAATGTTGGAGCTGCGGCACATTTATGCGTACGGAATATGCAAGCAAACAAATGCTAGAACACGCTTTACTTTTCATTATTAACCATACATTCTACAACAAAAATTAAAGAAGGGGGAGCAAAAGCAAAACAATAAAATGAAAAATTATCTAGAAGTGTTATACCAGTAACTTAAAGTTTGTCCATGTTTTTGAAACATTTCGACTAAAAGAGGTTTATTAGCAAAAACGCTTTTTATCTAACTAAAACGCATTTTATCTAACTAAAACGCATTTTATGGGATAAAAGCAAACACTTTTTTTAAAAAATATATGAAGAGGGGAACTCAGCCCGAAGAACGCTAGAAAAATACTAGTTTTTGAAATCAGATGAGAATTAAAAGTAATATTTTAAAGAGCAATGTATGTACTTTCCAAATTATTTGAAATTAATTTAATTAATTAATGTAATTGTGATCATTAACAAATATGTGGAATTTTCTGTTTCAGGCAATCCATTTCTTCTATGGTGTGGGAGCTTTTTTAAGTCCCATGATTGCACAACCTTTCTTGCTGAACGAAGACTGCAGCCCTTTTATATTCAACAACACAGAGCCTCTTTTTCCGGAAGAGCAGAATGAAACTCAGCCTGCTGCAACCCTTGAAGAGGCACGCAGCATGACGCACATCGACTACGCATTTCTGATTATGGCTCTTACTATGGTATTTATGCAGCTACCATATTTTACATGTTCTTGATTAAATGGAAATTTAAAATTCAGGCAGAAACGTTGATACAGATACAAATTATCCAAAACCTTTTCCTTTACTTTTTAAAGAAAATTTCAATCTCAAATTTTTGCTTTTCAGAAGGCGGCAGTTTGAAATAGAAACACATTAAAAGTGTGGGGTTTTACTATTTAATTCTAAAGTTCTAACTTAGAACCCCATGAACACTAACAAGCGAATAATCGCTTAAGTGTGTGAACAAAACACGTAAGACTTAAAAGGGTTTGCAATCTTTTATTTTTCAGTATATTTACAATCAATTTCTACTTGGAACTTTACACAAAGCTTCCACTCGGGCTTGAACTTCAAATAATAATAATTTAAACTAAATTAGCTTAACTAAGCTATTTGAAAGGTATAACCGAAGCTATCAGAAATCTAACTAGTTGGCTCCTAAGTATTAATTAAATCGGCGAAGCCAAGCAAAGGCCCAAGGTATGGCCGAGCGTAGCAATAGCTAAGAGAGACGTAGCCTAAAAGCAAATGCGTGCTAGTCAGGGAATCAGACTCTCTCTCTCGAAGTCGGTGAAGTATCGACTTAAATAGTATTCTTTCTCATTTGCATTCACTGCGTTTCTGAATTTACATTCTGGCATAAAACTGTAAGCTGAAATTAGAATAAGATAGGAAAGCTACAAAACTTTAAATAACTGTTAATAAACTTAGGATAAACCTTACAAAAGAAAAATATTTATTGAAAGATAAGCAAAACCATAATATAAATTCCTTAAGACAATAATAGAGGGAGGGGAAAATTAAATCATATGTAGTCAAAGGTATCTTATTAATGAATCATTTTGCCAATGTGTATCAGGTATCTTATCGTAACACTGCTCTACTATTTTAAAAGTAAGAAGTAAGTCTTCAGTATGTGTAAATGTTTCTTCCGAAGTCTTTAACATTTTTAGCCCAGAAGGGTTATTAATTTCGTTTTGGCATTTTGTGGGGTTTCACTTTTCAGATTGTTGCCACCAAATATTGTCACCCTGTATTATATTTAAACAAATTAAATAATGAAGAATCTGCATAAATCTATGTATGTTTCTTGCATTGTGATAAAACAACAGTACCGAGAGACATAAAATTTTGAATAATGTACGCCTCCACCCGAATATGGGCATCTGAAAGCCCAAATTTGGAATTTGTTTTCTTATCTATTTCATATTTTGTAAAGCATTTATGAGATTTTGATTAAGTAACTCAATGATTTCAAAGCGAACAATGGCGACACTGTAAGGGAAAAAAAAAAAAAAACATTTTTATCTCCAGCGAGGGACACTGTGTATTGGAAATTCTAAAGATATGCTCTTTTTAAATTATTTTGTGATATTGCTGTTAAATTGAATTTTATCGTTTAAGGGCGAAGAACATGATATTTAATAAATAAAGGTAGCGGACAAAATGTTAAAAATAAATAAAAACTTCCTTAGGCGTAATATAAAATCTGAAAACTTTCAGATTTTTTTTTCTTACTTTTCCTCTCGTTTAATATCCAGAACAAGTAGGCTTTCTTTGCTGTTTTTAGAATAATTTATACCCGTTATATTCTTCCAAATATTTCTGCTAAGTTTCATAAGGCAGTAGCAGTAGAAAAACACCATACCTAACAAAAACGTTCTCTGTAATCATTAAAAAAGTTATAACATCAACGAATTATAGTGCAATTGTCAAATTGTTTTAAAAATATTAGTTTAAACAAGTTTTAGCAATTTATTTATGAATTACAATAATTAAATGCCGTATATTTAAGCATTAAAAATGAAAACGTATAAAATATAAAACTCTATTTTTCATCATTCTTAACAGTTTATCTATTTTATTATAGTCATAGAAAGTAGGAAACTCAAAATTAATTGCAAACATCAAGCGTTCCCGAGATAAAATAGGTTCTGATTTTTAGGATGGAAATTATTTCTTGCTGAACTTTAAAACAAATTTTTTCTATATTTAAACTACATTTAAATATTTTGTTGAGAATAAAATATCGTTGTACGATGTCAATCAAATACGGTTAAAAATTTCTCAATTAAGAAGTTCAAGAAAAGTGAATAACACTGCCAGAAAAAAAAATAGCAAGAACTTTTGAGAGAATTTATTAAAACTGTCATCTAGTCTCCCTTGCTTTTTTCTGTTTTTTTTTCTAATTAAGTAACTGAAGTGAAATAAATACTTCATTGCGCTTAAATATTTATTGTTATTTTACAGCTTCTATTTCAGTTTTGATTCTGAGTGTAATTTCTTCTCACTTCGATTAAAAAAAATATAAGGATTTGTAGATGAAGATCGCAGAAAATTAGTTTTTTTTTTATTGCTCAACATAACCTAGAAACCCTAGAATAACATTCTTGTGCACATCTACACTGAATATAGCGGACGCTGTTTGCATAATTATTTACTCCTTCAAGCATTAAACGGAATCGGAGCAAATCTAACAGAATGTATTTAATATTACTTTAAAAATGTGGTTTGTAATAATTGTTCTTTCAAAGCAGGTAATAGGTAAGGTGCAACTATATTATATACCGTACATTCGGGTGTATAACATGCACTTTTAATACAAAATATAAGCTCGAAATTTACGGGTATAAGTTATACGTCGAATATAAAAATGAGAGATTTAAAAATGAGGAAAAGATGAGCATATAAAATTTATATTTCTACATGCACTAAATACTGTTTGTTTAAAAGAAATAACATCCCTTATGAACTTAAAATATTTCCTTATCTGATAACATGATAGGTTCTTCATATTCGTCTTTCGTTATATCTTCAAGCACATTATCGAATTCTCTTTCATCTTCTTCATCACTGTTATCTGATCCATAAATAAATGATCGTCTTCCTTTCAATTTTAAAGACTTTTGAATTATATTAGATTTAATTCCCTTCAATACTTTTATTATCACTCTCACGCTATTTCTAGACTCGCAAGAAACATTTGGCCTCCTTTTCCTTCCCTTATAGGTTTACTTCAAAATCGTGGCTTCAAATTGTAGAGACATTAGGTATTTTTTGAGAGCAAGAGAGGTGAAAAATGAGCAATGCCCTCACCGGGAGTTGAACCACGGACCTCTCGAATACCCGCCGAGATAGCTGACCACTACACCACGAAGGTATGCTAAGAAGGCGAGAGAAATACCTTGTAAACTCTCCCCTTTTAAAGGGTGACTGGGGATTTAGGGAACCGAATCGCCAAATCCTGGTGGTGGAGAATCATCATCCACCATCTTTTCTAGTTCGAGCACTACTGTACAGGTACAGGTAAAAGTATGGGGAACACCAGCGATGTACCAATGGTCAACAGGTAAGATCTTCTCATACTAAGTGACTCCCCCCCCAAAAAAAAGACAAGTTTTGTAATAGTTTACAAAGAAAGGATGAGCACATTGGCAATTGAAGCTGTCAAAGGATCTAGGGATTATTGATTATGGTACATCGTTTGCAATTCCACCGTACGCCCCGCACCAATATTTATTAAAACAATGATCAAAGACATACAATGGTTACAATAGGGTATCAATACAATGAGAAATTTACAAATTAAGTTGAACATCTGTTTCAGGCACTACTGTAGAGACATTAGGTTTTTTCGAAAGCAGGAGCCATGAAAAATGAGCAATGTCCTCTCCGGAACTCGAACCACGGACCTCTCGAATACGCGCCGAGCGTGCTGACTACTACACCACAAAGGCATGCTAGGAAGGCGGAAGAAATAGTTTATAAAAGGACTACAGAAAAAAAAAGCGTCTAACTCTCAATTCTGCGAATTCATTCAGGTCGGAAGTGCATTCTTGCCTCAAATAATATCCGCTTTTTATCGAAACCCTAGAATAACATTCTTGTGCAGATCTGCGCTGAATACAGGACACCCTCTTTGCAGAATTTACTTGCTCCCTCAAGCATTCCCCCCACACATCTTGTTTCCATTATCGCTTGCCAATTCAGTATACCATTGTTCGAGAGGCTGAGAAAAATCGTCGAATTAATGACTAAGGAAGAACATCGAACATGTATCTCTCAGATTTCTTCGTAAAGAAAAGGGCGAACATATTTAAAAACTAAAACATGTAATTTGAAATTACCATTGCGCATTATACGGTATATATTTATTATACTAAGGTTCAATTTATTACGTAAATTAGTAATTATTTTTCATTCTTTATTCACAGAATTCGAGGCAATTACTTTCAGCTACCGATCGAGAAAACTACATAGCAAAAATCAAATTCTGCAGCTGCAAATATAGAATTCCAAAAATAACGTTTAAAAAATAAATAAGTAATTAATACCTATATTTTTCATGAAATGACATCTTTGTCTTATATATTTCCAAATAAAAGTCTTTTTGTTTCAATTTCAAGTTTATTCAATTTATTCTCTAGAAAAGATGCTGTGTAACAAAAAGAATTCTGTTGGCACTTGCTCAAATTTTATTTCTAAAGTTGGCATTCACAAATCATTACATTTCAGACAGCGTGAACTTTTGTCAAAGAATACTTATTCGTAGCGATCGATTTTGAAATTAATGTCAGGGCCTTTTTAAAGATCTCTAAGCATTTTGAGGGATCATGTTTTAAAACTTATTTCATTGTCTTTTCAATAAAACGGGTTTATCTCAATGAAATGAAGAATGAAACGATTACAGAGCGTAAAAATCTTATTTTGAAACAGATACTTCGTGAAAATTATGTAGAGAAATATTTTTCAGTTATAGTATAGATGTTGAATCTAACGAGATGGTATAAAAATCATGATTAAATTCTTCCACATGTACCAATCACTTAAGTTCGACAGTTAACTTAATATCATTTTTGTATTTTTATTATGATAAAACTAAAGTACATTGTTAAATTAGAGCACAGTATGAGTTTTACAATAGAGTACGGTATTTTTCATTATTTTAACATCGATTTTAAGTCATTTTCTTGGCAGAAGTTTAATATTTTCATTATAAATTACAGTAGTAGTATAAGGTATTTTCTCCCTCCTTTAGGCATGCATTCGCGGTTAACGGTAGCCCACTCTACGCGTATTCGAGAGTTCCATGTTCGAGTCGCGGCGAGAGCATTGTTCATTTTCATGAACTCCTGTTTTAAAATAACCAAATGACTCTACAGTGGCTCCCGAACTAAAAGTTGGTGGATGATAATTTTTCACCCCCAAGATTTGGCGATTGGGTCCCCTAATCCCCACTCGCCCTTTAAAAAGTGGGTGGTATGAGGTACTTTCTCCGTCCTTTCTGCATGCCTTCGTGGTGTAACGGTAGCACACTCGGCGCGTATTCTAGAGGTCCAGGCTCGAGTCCGGGGGAAAGCATTGCTCATTTTTTACGTCTCCGGCATCAAAATAACCTAATGACTCCACAGTGCCTCCCAATAACAGAAACCTACCGCACCAGATATTTTATTCCTTAAATAAAGGTATCCCTTCTTTTGAAGGTATATATTAAAATTATGTAATTTAATTAGAAATTCAGGTTGTATCAAGCTGTAGATAAATGATGCATGGATAAGTAACACAGTCACAGGTATTTATTTGAATCTGAAATTAATGAAAAATGAAAGTTCTTAATTAAAAAGTTTAATTATTGCAAAAATGTATGAAATGAATAACAGAGTTTTCTACGTACATAAGTTTATTGAAAGTAATTCGTTACACGGGTTTGTTTGAAAGTCTTTGAATTGTAAGTACTTTTTCTATGTGGATATCAGAGGCGTTGCAAAGGTTTTCAGCGCCTGGGGACAAGTGAAGATTTTGCGCCCCCTTTATGTGTGTCAAGAATGAAAAACCTTTCATTCTAAAATTTCGTAACATCAATCTCGCGCCCCTGGATGCTGCTTCCGGGGATAGATGTCTCTCCTTGTGCCACCCTAGTTACGCCACTGGTGGATATTAAAGTCACTGATTACCTTTAAGTCCTTGACTATCACCAATAATAATCACGAATTCTTAATTTCCTGCGGAACGGTGTTTGCTACACCAGGGTGCCTGAGCTATAGAATGTAGAATAATTTGGGACTACGAAAGATGATGCAGTTAACCTAATCAAATCAGTATAAGATTTATATATATATATATATATATATAATTAAGATTGTTAATTTTCAGAGTGACTATAGGAGGTTTGAATACTAGTAAAAAAACGTTAGTACAATTTTTAGCTGGGAAATTAAAAGCTGTTAATGGTATCGGGCGACAAAGGCAGTCGAGCTAGTGGGATTTAACATACTAGAGATAAATGAAAATACTGGGAGTCTGAATCCATGAAAAGAAATTACACAATTAAAATACTCAATGTAAACGCACAAAACAAATGAAAGAAAAGTAGAAAAAAAAAAAAAACAGTATACGAGCAGCTTTACACTATAGCAGGTACACAAGGTACACAATATCCAAACATATTATACAGAGAATGCAGACAATTATCTTGTGGTGGTACATAACATATAGAGAAATAAATTAGGTGAGTGTGGATTACATAATCCAGACATTTCTTGACGAATTCTTTGAATTGGGAGATGTATTTTAAGGCATCTGTATAATTTTTTATGTAACACTTTTCGTCTGGTTTTTCTTCATTTTCCTCACTGTTTTCCAAGCCATTTTATGTCATCATTGGTGTCTTCAATATACAATTGTTCATCGATTTTTGAATATTCAAATACAGGGCCTAATAATAATACAGAGCCTGATAATAATAATTTCTAAATACTCAAATGCATTTGAGCACTGCCAATAATTTTGACAAGTTCAAACAATTCATTTTCATCAGTAGTATTTTCACTGAGAGCACTCAAAATAGGAAATTCAAAGCCTGCTTTCTTAAAACAGTGCTGAATACAATTTTGTGATGCGTATTTAACAGCTTTTGTTACCTACTGAATGGAATTTACGTTACAATGTTTTACAACCTGATCGCTGAGTCCGCAAGCAGCTTGACAAAGAGTGCCTTAAAAAACATTATTCTGTAATGAACCTTGAAGCTTCCTAATTATAAGTTGGTCCAAGGGTTGTAATAACTGATGTTGCATTGGTTGTAATACCTGGAAATTGATTGGTTGTAATACTGATGTTGCATTGTGTGGGAAAAACACTAATTTCCCTGATTTCAGTTTTACAGTGATTCAGTGGTGATGGGATGACGAATCATTAAGAAATAGCAGAATCTTCCTATTTTTTAAGACATTGTTTTATGAACACCAATCCACCATTTTAGCATTATTCTTTGAATCACCCATGATTTGGTCATCCATGATTATTGTGATGCGAATAGAGCGATAAAGATTTTGGATTGATGTATTTGATGCATCTTGGTTTTTTGGCTTTTCCAATTACAAGTGGTTACTCAATGTTTCTTCCATGTTACTATAAAGTAACACAGTAAATACGTTCCTTGGAGCTTTTACCACCGGAGAACTTTTCTTCTTTGAAGCATATACTAGTTTTATTCGGCAAAATTTGATAAAATAATCCAATTTCATCTACATTGTAGATGTTTTTAAACTCATATCCTTCACAAATTCCATTTAGCTTTTTTTATCCAGTCTGTTACATGTTCATTTTTCTTCATTACAAATAATACTCTTGAAACTAACGTAATGATTTTGCTTCGATTTGTCTAACCAATTATTTGATGCTTTGAATTCTGTAGTCCCAGACTTTTGGCAACTTCTTTTGCCTTTCCTTGCAATAATACTCCACTTAACTAGAGTATTGTTTACAGAACAAAACCAATTGAACAGTAATGTACCAATTTCACATGCTTCACTTTTTTGAAATTTTACAGTCTTGGAGTGTTTTAGAATCTTGGATTTGAATTAGTATTCCATACTAATTTTACGTTTTCTCTATCTTTTAGCAAATAACTTACTTTGTTTTTACTTATTCCAGATTTCTGCCCTAAGTCTCTCAAACTTAGTCTCTGCTACAGTTTCTTTCCGTTTCTGCTACATGAATTAAATCAAGTTTTTGATTTATAGTTAATCTTTTCCTCTTTGAAGCCATGGCAAATAACATGTGATTGGGAAGGATATGAGTTTAAAAACATCTACAATGTAGATGAAATTGGATTATCTTATCGAATTTTGCCGAATATATGCTTCAAAGGAGAAAAGATCTCCGGTGGTAAAAGCTCCAAGGAACATGTTACTATGTTGCTTTATTGTAATGTTGCTTGGGCGGCGTAATTGTAAAGTAAAAACATTACACAGAAGTACCGTTCTAAAACTCTTTTCAAAGTACATAACACTCCTATGTTACGGAATCTGCTCGTAGGACAGTTCTGATTATAATTAAGGTTTTAATGTAATTGCAAGGAATGTAGTAGAATTTGTGTTTGGAAATGTTTTAAGGGCTTAGGGCCTCTTTTTCCCATAAACGGTATTATAAACAAATTTAGATACTGAGTCATACAGCAGACTTAAAAAAATGTAAAGAATACGTATCAAAATAGCCTTTTAAAAAGAAAGCCTTATCTTTGGAAAGAGTTTTTATTTCACAGAAAAGTAAAAGTTTCGCAATGGTTTAGTTCGGTGGGGAAGGACGGGTTCGAGAGTCTCCTAGCCCTCATCCCCTACCATCAACATCTCGAGAGGACTTTCGGCTCGCCGCATAATTAGAGTACCCTCATGCCGGATGGACACTATACATTTACAAACATCCATGCCTTCTCCGGATTCGAACCCAAGGCTCTCGTCACGGCTGTAACCACTGTACCGGTTGGGGGCATGTGAATAGTGTACTTGTGTGTAATTTTTACTAATGTTATTTGCCATGGCTTCAAAGAGGAAAAGATTAACTATAAAACAAAAACTTGATTTAATTCAGGTAGCAGAAACGGAAAGAAACTGTAGCAGAGACTAAGTTTGAGAGACTTAGGGCAGAAATCTGGAATAAGTAAAAACAAAGTAAGTTATTTGCTAAAAGATAGAGAAAACGTAAAATTAGTATGGAATACTAATTCAAATCCAAGATTCCAAAACACTCCAAGACTAAAATTTCAAAAAAGTGAAGCATGTGAAATTGGTACATTACTGTTCAATTGGTTTTGTTCTGTAAACAATACTCTAGTAAAGTGGAGTATTACTGCAAGAAAAGGCAAAAGAAGTTGCCATAGGTCTGGGACTACAGAATTCAAAGCATCAAATAATTGGTTAGACAAATCGAAGCAAAATCATTACGTTAGATTCAAGAGTATTATTTGTAATGAAGAAAAAGCAACATGTAACAGACTGGATAAAAAAAAAGCTAAATGGAATTTGTGAAGGATATGAGTTTAAAAACATCTACAATGTAGATGAAATTGGATTATTTTATCAAATTTTGCCGAATAAAACTATATGCTTCAAAGAAGAAAAGTTCTCCGGTGGTACAAGCTCCAAGGAACGTGTTTACTGTGTTACTTTATAGTAACATGGAAGAAAAATTGAGTAACCACTTCTAATTGGAAAAGCCAAAAAACCAAGATGCATCAAATACATCAATCCAAAATCTTTATCGCTCCATTCGCATCACAATAATCATGGATGACCAAAATCATGGATGATTCAAAAAATAATGCTAAAATGGTCGATTGTTGTTCGTAAAACAATGTCTTAAAAAATAGGAAGATTCTGCTATTTCTTAATGATTCGTCATCCCATCACCACTGAATCACTGTAAAACTGAAATCAGGGAAATTAGTGTTTTTCCCACACAATGCAACATCAGTATTACAACCAACCAATTTCCAAGTATTACAACGAATGCAACATCAGTTATTACAACCCTTGGACCAACTTATAATTAGGAAGCTTCAAGGTTCATTACAGAACACTGTTTTTTAAGGCACTCTTTGTCAAGCTGATTGCGGACTCAGCGATCAGGTTGTAAAACGTGTCAGTGTATTGAAAGCCATTCAGTGGGTAACAAAAGCTGTTAAATACACATCACAAAATTGTATTCAGCACTGTTTTAAGAAAGCAGGCTTTGAATTTCCTGTTTGGAGTGCTCTACTGATGAAAATGAATTGTTTGAACTTGTCAAAATCATTGGTAGCGCTCAAATGCATTTGAGTGTTTAGAAATTATTATTATCAAGCTCTGTATTATTATTAGGCCCTGTATTTGAATATTCAAAAATCGATGAACATTTGTACATTGAAGACACCAATGGTGACATAAAATCGCTTGGAAAACAGTGAGGAAGACGAAGAAAAGCCAGAAGAAAAGTGTGACATAAAAAATTATACAGATGCCTTAAAATACCCCTCCCAGTTCAAAGAATTCGTCAAGTTAAATATCTGGATTATGTAATCCACACTCACCTCCTTTATTTCTCTATATGTTATGTACCACCACAAGATAACTTATATGCAACTGCATAGCAACAACAACTCTATTCACATTGTGAGATAGTGTCATTGGCAGGTGTTGCAGTCGCCTCACCACCAAAAACCTCTTCTGTTAGTAGGGGTTGCACCAGCATTTCTTTTCCATGAGTCTCTCTCTTTGATCGAGATACAACTTGCTAACATTCTTTTCTTTCCTTTAACGAGAAGCGCAGCAAGAATAACAACTGGACTGTGAATTCTGTGAATGAGAAATATCCTTTTGATTTTACCAAAACTTGCCCTTTCCTAATGCATTGTTCTCCTTTTCCTTATCGAAATGCAGCTCTTCATTTCATTGTTCCCTTATCTCAAAAATATCTTTCACTGAGCACAAACTTGGTTTGGAAACCAAGATTACTAACAAAGAGTATTTCTATTTTTATTTATTTCTGTCTTATTTTTGAAATCCAGTTTCAGTGTTCCTTAATAAGAGATCTTTATTCAAAGAGATCGGGACCGAGACATTAAGGTCTTTATTCAAAGAGACCGGGACCAACAGAATTATCCCTTAAACAGAGGTGTCTCTTACAGGAGGTATTAATGTATATGCCATGGATCTTCAGAAATTTGATATCAAACGTTTAAAATGTTGTATTTTCTTTAAAATTAGATTGTAACTGGACTTATAAAAATACTATGCATTTCAAAAGAGTCTGAGGTGACTCAGAATGCATAGAAATACATAGAAATTTTCTATAAATCTAGCATTAATCTAAATTTTAATGAACCTTATAACGTGCTTTCCTTTTATATATATTAGTTACGTGTACTAAATTGAAAAATGTGTCTTTGTATTAAGCATCACCACTAAAAAGCAAAATTTAAGGTTCAAATTAAAGTCACAACTAAAAATTACCAAAATATAATTTTCTTCAAACTATGCCTCCGAAAGCTAAACTTCGTATTCAAAAGTTTGTGCCTTTAATACAGTATTTTAGGCTACACTGCTTCCCTCCGAACCCCAAGAAAAAAAGTACTGCACCCCTAGAATATTAGGAGTAAAACTTTATATTGAAATTAACTCAAAGAAGTGTACTTTTAATTATCAATGTCGCGGCCCAGGTCATTGATCCTATTTTCCTTGGAAGGAATGTTTTATGATTGAACTCAAAAATTTATATTTTGTCTAAATAAATTTATATTTTATTTAATTAGTTAAGATTAATAATATACTATCGTCATTAGGAATTTATATCTTAAAGGTCCAACAAAATCTTCTTAATTTTTTATTTTGTGAAATATTCATAAAAAATGCTTTGCTGTTGTTGTTGTCGTGCCCATTATCACATGGAACAATGATTGCCAGACCTTACTCAGAAGCGAAGTTAGACTTCTATTTTCCACCCCCCAATTTTGAGAGAGAGCACCTGCCATCAACCCACTCAGAGGACTTTCGGCTCGTTGCATATTTGGAGTGCCGCCATGCCGCACCGGCATTATACATTTACAAACATGCATATCTTCTCCGGGATTCGAACACGGGCCTTTAAGTACCGTAGTAGGCCTCTCTAACCACTATACCATCTGGGCGACAAAAGAAAGCTTTAAAGTTAAGTAATCTTAAGTAGGTTTATTGTAATCCCTAACACGTTAATAAATCTTATATTAGTACAACGAAACGTAGAAAATCCTGTATAATATTAAGAAAGAGCTGTTATGAATTATTGCTTTCAAGCAACCATTTCAAGAAAGAGAAAAATGAAATTAATTTCAAACTTTACATTTTAGGTACCTGTAGTGGCTCTGGCGTTTTCACTAGTTGGAAAGAAGCACTGCCTGCGGCTATTAGGTGGGGATACTCATGATTTGGAAGGCAAGTTGAGTAAGGAGTATCAAAATATGGGAGGTGAGTGGATGTTCTGATTGATACTGCATAAAATAATATATACGTTCTGAAACTTCGTAGTGAGTTGGAAGATCATAGTTTTACACAATTTTCGTTTTTTTTCTTCGGATAAATTAAGAGAAAGACTCATCGGAAATAAAGAATTTAATAAAATTTCATATTTTTCCAAATGTATTTGAAAAGAAACATGTGAAATTTCAATTCTTAATGTTTAGCAGAATTTACAAACTTAGCCATCTAATTTGTAACATGCAAAATTCAAATGTCACCAAAAGCTTATGCGGCGGCCGCTGTCAAGATATACAAATTATCGATACAGCATATTAAAAACTTGAATAAACATCAGCTCATGATTAGAGACTATCTGATAAGCATCTTCATTAAAATTCGAATCAGTCATTCTAGAAAACAAAAACTTCTATTGGCATTTAGATAGCAACAAAATAGTCATTATCGTAGTGAATTCGGAATATCGTAGCGATATTTGGTGACAGAATTGTCGATATGCCATAGACGGAGCGAGAACATTCTAGAACGCATTCTTAGTAAATACAGTTGCGAAACGCCCAGCTGCGATGGATAGCTTTCCCTCAGGTTGCCAGAATGTGGCAGGAAAAGGCAGGGTTGCTACGTTTGACACAAAATCGCCCATTTTGCGATATTTGGTGACAGAATTGTCGATATGCCATAGACGGAGCGAGAACATTCTAGAACGCATTCTTAGTAGATTCTTCGGAAATAAATTCTTAGTAGTTTCTTCGCATCCTTAGTAGTTTCTTGGGAAATAAATAGGTAAGTTAAAGCTATATATATACCGCCCTATACGCGGAGTAGTGGTAGCAGTAGTGACGTCTTGAGTTCAGAGCTTGAGAGCGAATGATCGAGTTGAGAGCTACAGTTTAGTTAGTGCTTTGCTGTGTTGCTGACTAATTCAGGGTGTTTATCGTAGTTTCTTGACGATTCTAAACGTGTCCTTGGAACTCTCCTGTGTAATGCTGGCTGATAAATTGCATTTTGATTCTTCATCAAGTGTTGGCATGAATTACTCCAAATCCACGAACCAATAGAACGCAACAACGCGAATCTAAATTGCGACTTACAACTCTGTGGTATTTTTTATTGCGCCATTTTTCTGAACTGGAAGGTCTTTTGATGTTTTCAGTATGATGGCAAGATACCGTAACATTGAAAACACTCCAGCTGAAAGCAAGTCCCAGATATTAATCATTTCCTCAAAATTCAAGAGAAAAAAAAAAGAAATGGCACTTAATTTAAATCCTTCTTCAGATAAATGAAACTTTCTTTTTGAGAATTATTTAGACTGCACAAAACCAGAGCTAAGATCTTCCAAGTGTGTTGTGACTTAACGCTTATCCATTATTGGTTTTAAATTGCAAGGTTACGCGATATTTTTTTGTCGAACTGGTTGGTGGAAAAATAAGTAAGTGTCCTACTACAGACTGATTAAGTCTGAAAAACAAATTCAAGTGCGTGCCGAAATTCAGCAGTCTTACGAGCAGGAGAACTTGAGTGTTTAACAATTAAGGGCTGAGCTCTAAATAGACTCGCAGCCTCTATAAAAAAATATTTCAGACATGTACTTAACTTTCTTGAATAGGTAAGAGACCTTAAAATAATTAAAAAAAAAAAAAAAAAAAGGTACTTACGTATTGTCGCACCACCTTAGTCGAAGTAGCTAAATTTTCAGACAGTGCCAATTTCTGGCAACTATGCTCATAACCATTCTTCCGGAAACCGTGCTCGTAACAATCGCTTCAGTTAAGCAACGTCGTCATTTTCGTATGCGTTCTGTTTTGTTGTATTCCAAGTTACAACGAACACAAATATTTTTTTTTTTTTTTTTTTTTTTTGCTTGAAACTTAGTTTTAAAATGTGGGCTTGTGAAATTCGCCAGTAATGGAAGAAACTACTGTAAAATTTCGACAGTAATACAGAATTTTGCTGAAAATTTTCTAAAGGGAACAACTAGGAAATGCGTTTTCTAGATAGCCGCTATTGCAGAAGATTGCACGAAGCCGAGTCTCCGCAATTCTGTGATTTTTTTAAATGGAAACAGTTTTTGTACTAAAAAAAAAAAAAAAAAAAAAAAAAAAGTTTGAAGAAGGATGCAAGTCTTATTTTGTTTAATGTATGAGATAATCATAATTAAATAATTTAAATTTGTATCTCAAATTGATAAGATATACTTTCTTTTCGTATGTTGATATTGTTTATCAAACTTACTCTAAATATCGATAGTTTAGGAATCTTTCTAACGCACAAATCACCAACTTGCACATGCTAAGTAATTTTTACATTTTCAACGTGAAAAGGTCGCCAAATTGCGCCAAGATGGCTGCGATAGCACGTAAGTACCAAAAAAAAACGTGAAATGAGTTACAAATGGTTTTTGACAGCCCTTGTTGGAGCACCTTCCTAGTACCTTGCAGTCCGTGTTACGTCCTTGTATCTCATAGTTTGAGGATTTAACTCCGCAAGTCTTTTCTTTATCCTTTGTCCTCCCTTTCGTACCTTCTGTTTTTATGCAACTTGCAGTATATTTTAGAAACTTAATAAAAACTTTTAAATGCTGTACTTCATTATAAACTAACACTTTATGATTAATGGAAAGATATTCTGTACGTTCACATCATAATATAGATAAAAACATTTATTCAGAAATTTACGAAATTTTTAAACCCCGTTTCAGTTTGCAGGAAAATGAAAGTTATAGGAACAAAAAAGGGGGCAGTGGTTGCACGGAAAACGAACTTTTAGAGTGCTAGATGCAATGCGAAGCGCCACCAATCGCGCCTAATGGAATTCCTTATACGGGAATATTTTGGAACTTAAGAATTTCTAATTGCTTTAAAAAGCCCACTTAAAAAGATAAATAAGAAAAAAAATTACCCGTTTTTGTAAAAGTTACAAGCATACGAAGGTCTCAATTTTTAACTTGTTGAATATGAAGCGACATCCTTTTCATTTTAAGCTTCATCCTATTCGTAACAAATGCATGGAAGACAAATTAAAAATCCGGTAGTTCATCTGCGAAGTCGTGTGGATGATAAATGCAAGGTAACACAATGTAACGTAACAGTCCAGAAAATATGTAGAAATTCCATTAAAGACGCCACCTAACGTCAACTGTTAGCAAGTGCTTATGTTTCTCAAATTTGCATCAAGATACATTATAAGGATTTTAAGTTCACTAACGTTTATTTTATTTTAAAACTTTCCTATCATTTCTTATTTTCCACTTCCGGCCAGAATTAACGCTTGAATATGTTTATGCAAATTGTACTTGCTAACGCTTAAGTATTTAAGTTGTGGCTTTTTGCTAAGAGTAGAGTAGAAGGAGGAAGGAGAGAGAGCCCTCTTGCAGTTTGCGTACTACAGACGTAGTCATTTAAAAGGCCAATGTTAGTGCTAGTCATCTGTGTAAAATATTAAAAGTTAGCTCTTAAATTTTAGTTAGTTAGTAGTCTTATATTCTTTTACGTTCCGACCACAAGTGGTTGGTCTTTGTATCCCGAAGTTCGGGAACGTTTGCAAAATCGATGAGCAAATAAAGGGTAATTTGAACCCTTCTTATCTTTGCTTTATCTTCAGTGGCGGCTCGTATCTAAAATTAGTGGGGGTGCTGTTCCAAAAAAAAACTTAACCTTTGTTTTAAACCTGTGTAAAGGGAAACAAACATGTATAAAAAGAAAATTTATTTTGAAACTTCCATGAAATTTTACAAAAGAAAAATTAAACATTTCTTAATTACTTTAACTTAAATGGTTATAGTTCAAGCTTTACCTATTCATTTAAAAATGAAATCCATTCTTCTTGTTTTAATTTGCGCGAAGAGATCAGTAATTTTCTCCTCGATCTCTAAATGACAACCGAGGAAATTTTTCTATATTGAAAGCATTGCAAGCGCATGAAAACGAAAGCTCTTGAAGTTCACTTACAGTCACAGAATTTATTACTTGAGGATGCAAGGACATGGTTAAAGTTTTCTGTAAAATAAAAGAACCGAAAAAAAAATTAATCAAATAGAATAGCTGAAAAATAATCTAACCAAGAATATGGTGTATGATTTTTAAAGACAGCACACGCGGAGGGAAAAAAAAGAACCAGCTCCCAACGACACTCCAGATACGGCATTGCAAAAGCGACAGTGCTCTCTCCCTCTCAGCCTCGTACGCTCCTTCCTAAGAGCGCATGCGCAGAACAGCCAGATACCACACGCGCGGAGTAAGAAATAATCACGTTTCCAGAATTTCGGCATTGCAAGAGCGACAGGGCTGTTTTATCTCCTTGGCTGGAGCGCTGATTTCTGTGCGCGCTTGCGCAGAACAGTCTTGTGAAGCGCAGTTCCATACAAAAACTTTCGTACCTTTTTCATAAACTGGAGGATGGCTACTGACATTAAGGATTATATATTGTAGAAGTATAAAGAAAGAATGAAAGAAAAAAGGGCTCATTATATTAAATATTAAAAATAAGAATAAGTGGAAACAGGGGGTGCTGCAGTTCCACAGTGCTTATTACGAACCGCCACTGTTTATCTTCTACACAGGCACGAACATAGCTTTTAGTAAGCTCCTTGTTCCTACTGAGGACTCCAGTCATGTTTGCAAAATCAACTAGAAGAAGCAGTAGTCCTGATAACATTATAACACTTAACAGTTTGAATGCACGAAATCCATGATATCAGATTAAACCGAATAATTCAGTTTCTATAGTCGTTGTCTGTAGTTTCATATTTTGCCCTGACTGAAACGTAGCAACAAAGAATGTTTCAAAGAGCCCACTGAATCGATTTTCTATTATTGTTTCCTAGAAGACAGAACGACGTTATTGCCAAAAGTTCTTTCTTCTGTCTTAAAATTCTCTATTCAGTCGTTTCTAGAATGAATAGCGTGGCGAAATGACAATTCATCTATTTATGGAGCATAAGAAGTACCACATGTTCGGTGAATTCATGAATAGTGTAATAGCAATTCATTTGCAAAGGTATTATAATCAATAACTTTGAGTCGCTTGGGGCCATTCTAATCTATTTCATTCATCTATACTGCTTCTCCATGATTATTATTTACTCTAATTATATTAAATATTTGGTACCATTTTATTTTAAAGGAATTTCTTTATGCGTTATTTCCATAATTTGTCTTTTATTAATGAACTGTAAAGTTTTCCCCAGCATCAGGAAACTAAATATTTGTTTGTCGTCTTATTTCAGAAAGTGAAGCTCATTGTGGCTCTGATCGAGTAATAAGAAGCCAATTTCAAGTGACTATTGTTACAGTTCTCTCTGCTTTGTTAATGTTCTTATATGATGGACTTCAGGTAATTGTGAAATAGATAAAGTATAGTATTATACATATTGTGTCATATAAACAATGAGATTAAAAGAGAAATTTGAGGCACTCTCAGGCTAAAGTTCTTTTTTTCTACCTGCAGGCAGCTTATGGTGGTTTCATCTATTCTTATGCAGTTAAGGGCCCAACTAAGTTCCGAAAATCGGATGCAGCTTACCTTAACGCATTGTTTTGGGTGAGTGTATTTATTCCATTGAAGATTTTTTTAAGACTTCATGATTAAATATTTTAATGAAATTATTTTGTATAATTTTTTGAACACTTTTTAAATGAATTTTACTTAAATGTCTTCTCCCCTTTCTGATATATTCTTTATTATGTAGAGACATCAGTTTTTTTTTTTTTTTGAAGCAGAAGAGGTGAAAAACGTGGAGTCCCTCGCCGGGATGCATATAAGCATTCTGTACCGTACCACACAAAGAAAAAAATACCTCCTTGTGATTGGATATGGATTCCGATGACATCATTTCCTCTCTGCTTAGGAATGCCTTGACTTTGCTTGGGCTCAAGGGTACACTTCCATACCCTTTGTTTACATTTTAATAGCAGTACAGAAAAGATTATTAAGTGCGTTGTATTTTTACTGCTATGAGATTACACTTCTTACAACACTGTAGTGTGGTGAATTGAATGTAAGAAAAGGGTAGTGATTTTTTCTCTACAGAGAAAATGTGTAATTTGTTCTTGTGCTAACTCCTTTAATGCGCATTAATATTAAGTGCAGAGATTTTTTTTAATAAATATATTCTTAATTTCAAATCCTTCATATTGAAGTGTTCTAATTATTAATTCATTATTTCATGTTCATTATCTATCCATTCTCTGCTGATGAAAACTGCGAAAGCATGAGATAAGTCAGTTTTCGGAAATAGCAAAAGCGACATTGGGAGCTAACATAGTACACAATAAATTCACAATATTTATAACCAGTTTGCAAAAGTAAAAGTTTGCAAAGTTAGACTAATATAGACTTGGAACAGAGAAATAGAGATACGTATTTTAATGTGTACCTTTTCTTTTGTACCTTTGCATAAAAACAGTGTTTGTCAGAGGAGGAAGTTTTTTCCCTTATACACCTGCATTAAATTCATCGAGAATACTGCATACACTTTTTTTCTTTCATTTAAGGCAACGGAATATTAAAATGACAGGAACATTAACATAGAAATAGCATAACAATTGCAAAGGGAATATTTTCTGCAATGTGAAAGAAATAAAATGCAACAAAAGTACAATAATAATAGTATACTTACTAGCACACATTGCCTTTACAGTTGGATCGATATCGTCGTGTTTTGATTTTTGCACTAAATTCATGAACTCAGCTATTTATTTAATCTAAGCGCTTAAGATTGCGTCTGATATTAACAGAGTCTTTGAAAAAGGCCATCTGCCGAAAGCCACAGTTAAATTTTTTCGTTTCAAAGAAAACAAACGATAATTTTCACGCTTTCGTGTCACTCACACTCAACGTAGCAACGTCATTCTACGAAAACAAAACCGTAAGAATCCTGCCTAAACGACATTACGCCAAGAGAAAATGATGTCATCTGAAAGTATGTCCAATCATAAGTACGAATTTTTCCCTATGCGCATGGCGCGGTACAGAATGCTTATATGCCGCCGGGACTCGTATAAGAATGGACTTCTCGAATACACGCCAAATGTGCTACCGTTACACCACGAAGGCGTACTGGAAGGATGGAGAAATTACCTTATACACGCCTCCGTTTAAACGGCGACTGGGGCTTAGAGGACCCAATCGCCAATTCTGGTGGTGAGGAATTATTGGCCACCACCTTTTAGTTCGGACACCATTTGTAGAGTCATTGGGGGTTTTGCTGCTGAAAACATGAAAAATGTGCAATGCCCTCGCAGGGACTCGAGCACTGGACCTCTCGAATACGCGTCGAGTATGCTTCCAATTACAACACGAAAGCATGCGGAGAGGAGGGAGGAAAAAAAAGTTAGATACTCCCCCTTTTAAAGGGTGAACGGGGATTAGGATACACAATCGCCAAATCTCCTGGTGGTGACGAATTATTTTTTACCACCTTTTAAGTTCAGGCGCCATTTGTAGAGTCACTAGGTTATTTTAAAGCAGGGAATGTGAAAAATGTGCAGAGCCCTCGCCGGGACTCGAACCGGACCTTTCAAATACGCGCCGAGTGTGCTACCGTTTGGAAGGAGGGAGAAAATACCTTATAATTATACTAATGCATTTACGCATTTTAGGAATATGTATCTTTCAAAATTCTATTATGTACAGCTACTTATACATTTAGGTTATCAACAATATAATTCATGTAAATTACAATTACATTTATTATTATTATAGTAATAAGTACTTCAGTCTCTCGAAAACTGAAAAATAGCTATTGCTAATACAATTATCGATTCAGGAGAAGCAAACTTGAGACGTGGTTTTCTCCACTTGTATCTTTTAGAGCCGAAACAAAGTCTTTAAAATTACATTAAATACTTTGAACTTTAATTTGTTTTATGAAAATAGTTTGAAATGCTAGAAAAATAATAATAAATAAATAAATAAATATTGAAAATAAAGGGAGTTACGTAAAACACAAATATACTTTTTGAATACATGACAAGAAGGCTTCTCTACAGATAAGGAATCTGGCATATTTAGCGTCATATTTTAGGAGCTTACCTTCTCTGGCTTGTTAGCAGTTGTTAATTTTGAAAATATTTCTTTTTTAGATTATGAGTCATTACTGCAACAGTCTCCGTATCGCAATAAAGGCAGATCGCATTCAGTATTTTTAGAAAACTCTGCTTTGCAAGAAATAAAAAAAAAAAAAAAATCTTCTGTGTGCTTTTTGGGTTGTAACAGTTACCACATAGATTCGGTAATTTGAAGGATCTTAGTTCGGTTCCAGACAAGCCACGCTCAATTTTTCTATGAATTATCGTTTCCAAACTCTCTCGTCCTCCAACTTTACCTTATTATTTTCTGATATCCTATAGCTGAATCAATTTACTTGTTCGTGCTACCTATTGTTAACTCTCTTTATACAACAGTTACAATTTTATAAGGTGAGGTTCTATTCTTTTATTTCACAATTAAATGTGGGGAACACCGATAATCGAATAATCGCTTGAGTGTGTGAACAGAGACATAAGACTCAAGAAGGGTTGATTACCCTTTATTTCTCAAAATAAGATTTAACACAGTACTCCTATCTCAGAGCGTACAGCAAAGCCTCCACTTGGGCTTAAAGTACTAAGCACTAAACTAATGCTTAACTAAAAAGACATAGCCAAAGCTGTCAAGATTTTAAGTAGTTGGCCCCTAAATCTAAATTAAGTAGGCGAAGCTATCAAGCGCCTGAAGTACGGCCGAACATAGTAATAGCTTAGAGAGAGACGTAGCCTAAAAGCAAACGCGCGCTAGTCAGAAACTCTGACTCTCTCACGAAGTCAGTGAAACATCGACTTAAATACTACTCTTACTCATGTGCATTAAACGCAATTCTGCAAATACATTCTGGTAGGAAATTGTAGGCTGAGATTAGGAGAGACAGGAAAGTGTGACAAACTTAAAGTAACTGTTATAAACTTAGGATAAACCTTACAATACCATTATCATGCCTAAGGCAAAAGAGGTGTGTTTCAGTTTTGTTAGAGAGCACGCTGCTTACAGTGAATTGAGAGTTTTAGAGTTATATTTCATTAATAAAGTCAACCCTCGTTCAACCATCACTCAGCAGATCAGGGAAAAGTGACGTTATAAACGGATGACTGTAAAGGCGGATTGACAAAAATTTTACATTTTAACCAAGGCCCAAAGTTCCAGAACGTTAATTACATATGTATATATATATATAATTAATGTTTCTGATTACTCTTAGAAACAAATTCATGCAAATAATTATTTATAAATGCACATTACAATGCTACTTAGAAAATTAATTGCATTGTAGATCCAGAAATAAACTTAAAAAATTTATTTACTGTTTTATTTAAAAAAAAAATTAATGGATACTTATCTTTTTTTTTTTTTTTTTTGTTTTTTTTTTTTTTTCTTTTTGTTACTTTCTGCAGGTTTTTTTCAATTTTCCCACCCTTGCGAAATCTTTGTCATCTATATATTTGCAAGAAACGGAAAATCTTTTATAGTACTTATTGCAGTTATAGCATCTACGTTAGCAATTTATCCAAAGAATCCAAAGAATTCCACCAGTTTTTACAAAAGCATCTTTGGAATGATTTGGTTTTTCAAACTCCTTGACAATTTTCGTTCCCCCCCCTAAAATTCTGCACTTTACTGACATTCTGCTGAAAGGCATGAGTATTCATGTTTCTGCTGTCAAACTGAAGACAATCAGGAATTACCCAAGGAAACTTTAAGTTGAGGACGTGCGCCAGGAACTGGCCATGCGTCCATATTCCCACAAATACCAAAGGCACGGGGCATACACGTGTCCAACAATTGTCTGGATGAGCAGGAGAAGGAGAGGGGACTGACTGTAAGCTCCCTTTCACTAAAGCTGAAATGACCTTAACCTCTAAACTGGGGACAAAAGAAACAACAACAACAACAAAAAACCTTATCTGTAGTCAAAAAACTGATGGTTTAAGTGGATGTGAACTTCTAAGATGATGATTTATCAGATTTTCTTTTAATCCTTATTTGTCCTATTCAACTGGTCGGGACTTTTTGCGGAATTGATAGTTTAAAGGAGGGGACGGTTTAACCGAATAACAGTTTAACGTAAGTGTATAACGGTTTAACGTAAGTGTATTTAAAAAATCTTTTAAGATAGTCTCTGCCAAGTATTTTAACGATTTGGAATGGATTATTAATTCATAAGAATTCCACTACATCACACAAAATAATAAATGGCATTTGATATTAAAACAAACAGGTAGATTATTTAAGTTTTTTAAATAAAAAAATTTGTCTTGCTTGTCAAAAGCTTGTGATGCCTTTTTCTATTGTCCTTGCGATGTAGATCGAGCATTCGTTTTGGGGGGCATAATATGCTTTGTGACGACTATTAAAAATTCCCTTAAAAAAAAAAGTGCGTGTGATGCAGAAACAAACAAAAACGTGAAACAAGCAGAAATTTTACGCTTTGCTGAAAGATGGGAATATTTTAACTTTGAAATATTTTAATCCTACCAGACTGACATCATGATCTTTCCCCGAAGCATTTTAGCTTTCGATATGATTTGTGCTAATTCATCGTGCTTGGACCATGATCTTTTTCGATTAATGTTATTGCAGGCGATTCATTTTTCATCACCAGTGATAATTCGTTTAAAAAAAAATGTCACTTTGGTTACATTTGAAGTGGGTATCGCAGATACTAATTCATTGTGTGCAGTGAATCTTTCAATTCATGGGGAACTGAAATATCGAGCTTCTTAACGTGTTCAGGAGATCTTATGTGATTTTCAACTATTGTGCGTCACTTTTCTACAATCTCTTGCACAGTTACACTATGATTCGATTCAATCGTGTATTTAAATTTGTCATCATTTACTTCTGAAGATCAGCCAAAACAATGGTCATCTTCAAGTGAAAAATCTCCGGAACAAAAAATGTTTTAACCCAAACCTGGCACATAGTTTCTGTTAAGCAATCAACACCATAAACTTCACATATCTCTTTGTGAACTCAGTAGCTTTCTTACCTTTATGAAAATAAAAAAGTAAAATATGTCGATAGTGTTTACTTTTGCACCCTATGTTAAAATCAAACCTAAACTAATATATGTAAACAAAAATACATGGAATTTCGTTCTTTAGCAATCTAAAAGTATCAGCTGCCAAATCGAAAATATATACATATATATAAAATAAAATAAAATAAAAAATCTGAAAGGTTTCAGATTTTAAATTATGTCCA
This sequence comes from Stegodyphus mimosarum, assembly GCA_000611955.2. NCBI lineage: Eukaryota > Metazoa > Arthropoda > Arachnida > Araneae > Eresidae > Stegodyphus > Stegodyphus mimosarum. Next base: position 863,123 of record KK114338.1, on the reverse strand, counting down.
AAGGGGCATTTTTTTTTAACGTTTTGTGTGTTACCTTTATTTATTAAATATCACGTTCTTCGCACTTAAGCCATAAAATTCAGTTCAACAGCAATATCGCAAAATAATTTTAAAATGACTATATCCTTAGAATTTCCAATACACAGTTCCGCGCACTGGAGATAAAAAGGTTTTTTTTTCCCTAGAGTGTTGCCATTGCTTGCTTTTAAATTGCTGAATTTGTTGATGAAAAATTCGTTAAAGTTTTACAAAGTACGAAATAGATAATGAAACAAATTCCAAATTTGGCCTTCCAGATGCCCATATTCGGGTGGAAACTTACGTTATTCAAAATTGGATGGCTCTAGGTACCGTTGTTTTATCACACTTGGAAAAACATACATGCATTTAAGCAGATTCTTCGTTATTTAATTTCTTTAAATATAATACAGAGCGATAACATTTGGTGGCAACAATTTGAAAAGTGAATCGGACATTTATAGTGAATCAACGCAAAATCGCAAAACGAAAATAATAGTCCTTCAGGGACAAAGCCCCTTTGGACTAATAAGATTCACAGAAGAATAACATAACCGAACATAATGCTATGTATTACTAAGATGTGAGCTAAAACTTTCAGTTAAAGGACTTTTTAAAAGTTTGATTATAAGAATTTTCAGTGTTGTAATTACTTTAAGCCTCCGAATGAAAGAAAATTAATTAAAAGTAATTTTTACTATAACTGATAAAAGTTAAAGCAGGAAATTCGATTCACACGAAATTCTACATTAAGTTTAATAAAACGTATTGCGAATATAGAACTAGAATAACGGATTTTGCTCAGTCTTAATTGTATAATTTATCGTGAGCAGCTGTTATAAAAATAACGATGAAATTTATACAAGTTTACATAAATCTTCTAGCAAATAAATTAGAGCTATGACTAGCCTTCAGTCTCGGTTGCTTCATAAAAATGCGTATCTAAATGAATTTAGAAATTAAATGCTGTGACCTACATTTCTTATCATCTTAACAGTTCCATATCCGCTGAATTCAGTTTCTTTCTCGATAAGCTCCCGATAAGTTTCTCAATGCAGTGATATACAGTAGTTTGTTTGAATAAAAAAAAGTGTGAACTGTTAAAAGATGAAGTAATGGAGTATTATCCATTGTTACATAATTATGTCATGCTTAATTTAAGCGAAAAAATAAAAAATAAAGTATTCTATACCAGGGGGTAATATACGGCGTTAGAAATCAACGTTAGTAATGAAAATCTCGCATTTTAATTTATGGCATTTAGATATATTATTAAAAATAAAATAAAGATTTAAACTATTAAGAAATGCATTTATGCGTATAAAGTATTTTCTCCCTCCTCTGCTCTTGTCTTCGTGGTGTAATTGGAAGCTTACTCGATGCATATTCGAGAGGTCTAGGTTTCGAGTCCGGGCGAAGGCATTGCGCATTTTTCACGTCTCGGGCCGATATCTTAAGTCGTGTTTTCGAGATATGAAAAACGCAAGTTGAATTTTGTCAATCGGCCCAGTAGAACGGGAGATATAGAACTGTTCCTTATATATATCTGCTTTGAGATATCAGCTTTCTACACTGATTATATCTTGCCTTGCAGGGAATGTTTGCTACAGGAAGATTGCTGTCTATAGCTCTTGCGACTAAGCTGTCCCCTTCCTTCATGCTCTTCTGCAATATTGTAAGTAATTTCTATTCATACTTTACATCAAAAGCTCTTATATTTGTTCTTATGCTTTGTTAACTAAAATATTGTTGTGTGCGTACGGGTTTCTTAATAGATTGAATGCACAAGTCTTATAAAAGGTTAATAAAATTTATTCTTATCAAAAGAAATATAACAGAACTCTGGAATTTTCCTAAGAGATATTCGTACAAGTGTCCACATTATCACGCAGTAGTTATACTTCAAACTACTAAAAACGTTAAATACAACGCAATGCACAGCGCAGTTGAAGCGAAAGCTAATTCGATTCCACGCTGAATTCGCAGCAATAACAACAGCAGCTAACTAAACAACTCGCAATAAAACAGTAAATATGCAATGAGTAGCTAATGTAATTAACTAGCTTTGTTCCGGCTCAGTTCAAGTACAATTAACCTGCAAGTATTAGAAATACATAATCTAAAACTACAAAGTCATAAATATGAAGAACTAACACCAATAAACTGCAGGGTTAGCTGAAGTTTATATTCTTGAGGGCCCAAGTCTTTAAGTATCTTAGCAAAATGTAAACCAGCAAAATTGTATATAAAATTTTTAAATTGCGCATCAGCAAATTTATCAAAGTCCAAATTCATAGAATTAGAAACTTTAGCCTCTTGTGCTGCAGACACATCAGGAACGGGTTTTGTAGATTTTTCGACAAATCTCTTATTTCATTTCGACAGCCGAGAAGCGGTCTTATGATCAGCTGAACTACTGCGAATTTTGGATAAAATTCGCAACCCTTATAAGAAGCAGTATGTGATTTTTTGCACCTTACACAGATGGGGTTTTCATCTTTTGATAAATTACAACTGAGCTGAGATGTCTGTCTCCGGCTTTTAAATAGTTCTCAACCGGCCCGCGAGATAGTTCTAGCATTTTCTGCTTCTTTAGATGTTTGGAAAGGAATAGAAGGATGAAAGCAATAAAAGGATTACAGCTAACACAGTGGTCAATTACATCTATTCAATTTCAGTACAAATTAAGGAGATACCTATTTATTAAATATTAAATGCACCTCTATTTTTACTTTTCCGGCATAGCTTTCTATCAAAATTTGTCTCGCGCTGCGTTGCAGGAGGAAATACAACAATTTTAATTATAATTCTACTAAAATTATCAATCCAAATACAAAATTAACAATATTATCTTAAAATTATTTTTATGCGAAAAATTTATTAATAAAAGCGCAAAAAATTATCATTCACGCAATCCTTTAATTGTCATTTAAATTCAACTTGTTAAAACCCAAGAACAAAACATGTACAAAAAGATTTCAAATCTAGAGACATTGCATATATTATTAATAGATAATTAGTGGGACAATCAATTTTTTTTCGTGTTGTTTTGCAATAATTATTAACCAAATGGGCGTTAGCCCGGAAAAGTTATTATTCTCGAAACAGTATTTTGCATTGAATCACTTAAACGGCTGTATCGTTTCTCAAATTGTTGCCACCAAATATTATTGGCCTGTATTATATTTAAAGAAACTAAATAATGAAGAATATACATGAATGCATGTATGTACATTTCCTTGCATTGCGAAAAAACAAAGGTACCTAGAGAGATCAAATTTTGAAAAACATAGTTCTACACCCGAACATGGGCACGTGGAAGCCCGAATTTGGAATTTTTTTTATTTCTATTTCATATTTTGTAACCCTTTAACGAATTTTTGATTAACACGCTCAAGGATTTCAAAGCGAGCAGTGTCAACACTGTAGGGAATAAAATATATTTATTTCCAGGGCGCGAGACTGTCCATCGGAAATTCTAAAGATATGCTGTTTTTAAATATTTTTAGCCGAATATGGCGCTAGGTCAAATGTTCTCGAAACGTGTATGTGTATGTAAATGAAACAAAATCCCATTTGGACATAATATAAAATATCAGTTTTTATTTATCATCATCATCATTACTATTATTATTGTTATTATGATTATTACTGGTGGCTTCATTCTGCCAACTGGCTTGTTCTCAATGACTGATGGGTAACAAAGCTTAACGGTTAAATAGTGAAAAGTAACTGAGTTTCCACTCTGTGTCTCGAACATTCTCTAAATGTGTTAAATTCATTAACAGAAACTGAAAAAAGGGCTGAATGTGTAATTGTGAAGTAAAAACATTACACAGAAATAGTGTTCCAGAATTCTTTTTGAAGTCCGTAACACTAATATGTTCAAAAAGTTTGCGGAAACAGTTCGTAGGACAGTTCTGCTTACAATAAAAATAAATAAAAAAATAATAAATATTGCCAAGTCATCTACGAACAGGGTCTGACTTAGCCTAACTGGGGCTCGGGGCAAAAACTTCTTCCCTCTGCTTCACTACTTCAGTAAAGAAGAACCGAACTTTATGGAGGCATTTATATTTTTCACCTCATTATAGATATATAAGAAAAAAAAGTGAGCGTATATGTAACAAAGAAAATTGAGGAGAAGCTAAAATAGCTATAAATTACGCTTAGTATTACATTACTATATTATTTATTATCTAAACAATTTTCTGTAGGTAAAATTTAAAGCAAATTCTAATTAAAAAAAATAAGCACATGTTTTATTTTTGTGCCTAATTATAAACTCAGTGTTTTCAAACATAATTCCTCAAGCTGTCAAAGAAAAGAAAAAAGTATTAATAAATCCTCAGTACTTTTTGAGTGGATGTATGTTAAGTATGACTCCAAATCTTTTGTTACAGTTTTTAGGTAACATAAAATAATAGTACTGTGAGGTTTACATTATGTTAATTAACAGTTATTTTAAGTTTTGTATCTTTCCTATCTTATTCTAATTTCAGCTTACTATTTCCTGCCAGAATGTAATTTCGGAAACGCAGATAATGCAAATGAAAGAGTACTATTTAAGTCGTGACTTAACAGACTTCAAGAGAGAGAGTCTGATTCTTGACTAGCGCGTGTTTGCCTTTTGGCCACATCTCTCTTAACTGTTGTTACGTTCGGCCATATCTTAGGCCCTTGCTAGGCTTCGCCGATTGAATTAATACTTAGGGGCCAACTAGTTGGATTTTGATAGCTTCGGCTATATCCTTTAAGAGCTTTAGTTAAGCTAATTTTAGTTCAAATTATTAGTAAGTACTTATTTAAGTTCAAGCCCGAGTGGCGGCTTTATGTAAAGTTCCAAGTCGGAACTGATTGTAAATATACTGAGAAATAAAGGGTTTTAAACCCTCTTTCAGTCTTACGTATTCTGTTCACACACTTAAGAGATTATTCGCTTATTAATGTTCGTGGGGTTCTGAGCTAGAACTTTAGATTTAAATAGTTGAACCTCACAGTACTCACAATTTTTTATCGCGAGATTTTAGAATGCTATTTAGGAAGTTAGACTGTGTTTAAAAAATCAAAATGATTGATTTTTACAATACATGAAGAAATATTCTGATTAATAGCAAAATCTGAAAATTGCAAGCACTAGAGAATTGGAAAGCTGTAGACCAAAGGTTCCCAACTCTATGCCCGCGGACACCATGGCTCCCGACGATTGTTTAACACGTGCCCGCCACTGTGCGATCACAATAACAATGTTTTAGTTCTCAATAAAATTCTATGTCAAAGTTTTCTCATTTTAATGAAATAGAAATTGCTTTCAATACAGGTACCAGCACGAAGCGAAATGCGACCGATCTCTTTCTTTATGTACATGTATTATTACCGCTATCACTTTGAAAAAGTAAATGGTGCCCACCGTTCGAGAGATATTCTACAAGATGCTGCTAAGGACAAAAAGGCTGGGAACCCCTACTGTAGACTGTCGGAAAATATTTCATACGTGAAATTAAAAGTTGACTAAAGTAAATTTTTCTTTCTTTCTTTCTTCCTTTTTTTCTGTGGGAGGAAGAAATGAGTTATAATGAGAATTATACAATAATCTTATGACCGAAAAGATTTCATCTGCAGGATTAAATCAGTAATTATGAAATTCATGCCTCGATGGGCTTTGATATTTATCTTCTACAATAGGAAGAAATAACAGCGCTTTACATAACATACAACATACTTTTTTCATAACAGCACTTTACATACTATAACTGTTTATTCTTAGTGTCCTTGAACATTAACATTCGTATGAATAATAGCAAATGTATTGCATAGAGTAAACTGCGACTCATTGTTAGTGCCATTATTTTGAGTATAAAGACGCTACATCAACAGAGTCACTGAAATCAATGAAGAATATAAAAAAATCTAGCCATTTTGAGCCACATAAAATAAGCTAGATCCTACTAATGAACCTGGCGAATTCTCGCACAGGCGTGAAGTAATACCAGCACAGAAGAAGGGTGAAAATAACCCTTTATGAAGTCTAAGTAAGAACAGAAGAGCACGTACTTCGTATTTTGCAATAACACCGACAGCATGCAGTGGAACTTAAACGTTATTACACAATCAAATTCAAGTCTAAAAAGAATAGTGCTGCATTAGCACCTTAAAGTATGGCTAACTTAGATTGACTCACAAACCTAACAGGCGATTACTCGAAATGACCAAAGAGCATATTAGCGTAATAGCAAGGTCAGAAGCGAAAAGTGCACTGGCTAGAGAAAACACGCTTTGAATAAACTCAGAGATTCACCCGTTTAAATACTCACTTCACTTAACTGTAAATTTACATCCTGGCAAAGAAATGCGAGGGGAAGTTGAGGAGTTCCGGAAAGATAACGAAAACTTGAATGACATGTAAATTTTAGCTAAAGGAAACCTCACAGTATGACCAATAAATAATTTCGAATCAAAAATGAGGCAAGAATGGCAGAAGAAAAAATTTTCATGTTATAATATCTTATCTTTAATGCAGTTTTCTGGATGAAATCTTATCTTATTGAGAGGTGAAGGAAGGAAACGAAAAGCATTCAAAGATGCATAAAGGATTGCAAACTGTGGTTGCAACTGTATAGAAATAAATGTTTCCAAAGATTTAAATTATTTTAAGAACGTTGTTTGATAGTTCGAATATTAAATCGAAGGCACTCGGATTACTGCACTTTCTCAATTTTAATAACAAAAACCTGTCTAATTCGTTGTTAAGTAAATGAGTATTTTTATCTACTTTAATTTAAGAAATATGTATTGATTATTAGAGAAAGTTGTAAGGTTTTAGTTTAAACTAACAAAGTTTTATGTTCATTTTCTCTTTCCTGTACGTTCTTATTTCAAGCGCGCGTTTCAGCTTTATGCTAATTTGAAGTGGAGCCAAGTTTTGTATTTAAGAGGTTAACAAGGAACTTCCCGGTGTGAGACAGCTTTTAGTCTCAGATCACTGCGGCTCTGTTCGACGTTCACCTGACCAGCTAGTATTTAAAATCTAAGCCTTAGCGCTGTTACTCTATTACTTATTGAAGTAACCTAAGTGCGTTAGTATTAGCTAAATCTTGCTACGCAACGTTGATAGTTTAGCATAGAGGCCAACCTCGCGTTTATAGCTCTGAGAGCAACGACTTCTTAATTTTCTACTTAACTTTATTTTAAATTATTTGATTGTTCAGTTTAGACCCATTTGATCGTTTAGCATAGGGGCCAACCTCGCGTTTTCAGCTCTGTGAGCAACAACTACTTAATTTCTACTTAGCTTTATTTTAAATTATTTGATTGTTCAGTTTCGAGCCAAGTGCGGTCATTATTTTCTGTTATCCCTTCCGAGTCGGGAAGCGGCTGTAAATAGTGGTTTAATAAAAGGGTCATTTTAAAACCCTCTTTGCGTGCAGTTATTCTACCACAGAACATAGCTGCATTTAGCTCCCTGTTCGAGATCAGGACTTTGATATGGTTACGAATATGTTCGCCAAAAGTATGCACAGAACACTCAGTCCTGACTAAGTAAAAAACAAGAATCAGCGTAATGTTTGTAAATTTAGCAGGAGTAGTTTCGATGTTTAAATACGGAATTAACCTCTTTAGTTGCCTAAGTGCAAATGAACGAGATCTGTATTTAAACCATCGAAACTAGTCCTGCAAAATTTACAAACAATTACGCTGATTCTTGTTGTTTTAACTTCTCGAATAAGCGTTATTCAACGTGTTATTTCAACCTAAATATGTATCGCTTCATTTTTTCAATTAGTTTCGTATCTCATCATAAGAATAAAGGATTTCATATAAGTGGCTATAAAAGCTATTACTTGTTGAAATTGTGCATTAAAAATATATTTAATCATAGTTTACAATCAAGGATTTGAACAGTTCTATCAAAATCTAACAAGTATTAAAAAATTATTCGAATTCGTTCTTTTATGAGGCACGTACTTGCAGTTAATTTGTCAATCACTTCATTTTTTGTTGAAGTAATTGTGTGTCATTTCTGAGATAATCTATTTCATTAAATTTGTCAAATAGCGTAAACAAATGCTTTTAACTTCAACAGATAGGATGCAGCGCTGGACTCTTACTGATGCTGGCATTAAGGTACAGTCATGTGATGCTGATTGTGGGTACCTGCATGTTGGGTATATTTATGAGCAGTGTATTTCCAACGGCGCTCTCACTCACTGAGCAATACATCCATGTGACTCGTAAGTATTAAAAGCTTTAACGTTTCGCAAAATCATGGCGTTTATTTGAATTGTGAATGAAGAAAAAAATTATGATAGTTATTAAAAATGTTACATCTAGAATATAATTTGCTTCAGAGACCTGTTACTTATGTGTGTTTTATTATCTTAGAATTCTACAGACAAAGAAAAACGAAAAAAAAAAAATCAAATTTTTAATAAAACAAAATTAATGGTTATGCTGTGTTATTGTCGCAACCAAAGAGCAAATAGTTTCGCAGAGAGTTCCTTTTTTACTGCCTTGTACGAAGTAAAGGAAGTATCGTAATCGAGAAAAATTTCGGGGATCATATTTCAATCGGAATATCCATTTTGACCCTTCCCGAATCCATCTGGATGATTTTTTTTTTTTTTTTAGTCGAAAGGGGCTTTGTCCTTGAAGGACTATTGTTTTTGTTTTGCGATTTTGCGTTGAATCACTATGAATGGCTTATCATTTTTCAAATTGTTGCCACCAAAAGTTATCACCTTGCACTATATTTAAAGAAATTAAATATTGAAGAATCTGCATAAATGTATGTATATTTCTCCAAATGTGATAAAACAAAGATATTTCGTAAAACTTTAACGAATTTTTGATTAACAAACTTAACGATTTAAAAGCGAGCAATAGCAACACTCTACGGGAAAAAAAAAACTTTTTATCTCCAGCGCGCGGCACTGCGTATCGGAAATTCTAAAGATATGCTCATTTTAAATTATTTTGCGATACTGCTGTTGAACTGAATTTTATGGTTTAAGTGCGAAGAACATAGTGTTTAATAAATAAAGGTAACACACAAAACGTTAAAAAAACGTCCCTTTGGACGTAATTTAAAATCTGCAACTTTTCAGATTTTTTTGGCGTGACTTCTGTAAGTACGGACCAAATAAATAAAGGACCCTTTTTCCTAAAACGGATTATAAAATGGATTCAAAATGAAGCCAAAAGGAATTTTTTCACGATGTCTGTACGTAAGTATGTATCTCGCATAACTCAACAAGTAGCCGTAGAACGTTGAAATTTTATACATGGAACATCTAGTTGTGCATTTCCAGTCGGGAGTACCATATGTATGTATATATATGTAATAAGATGACTTGGTGAAGGAAAGTTGCAACGGATTGGCGTTGGAGAGCCTTTACTACGTAATTAGAAAGATAGTGGTATAGTGACCGGAACCGTGACACAAAACCAGTTTGTAATACAAGGTTGAAATGAGCTTCTAACTCAAGCTCTAACAATAACACAAATTTTAATAAAACAAAAACATTAACGATTGAGGTTCATAACGCTGTGGAACTTGGATACATTTAATCCCGTAATTTCAGAAATTTGTTAAACAGGAAAGTACGTACGAGGAGATTCACAGTACGTACGAGGATCGATAGTTCCAGCAGGGCAAAATGTCCGTAGCTCCAACAGGAAGATCCTGACTCTTCTTAGTAAACCACCTTACTTTCTTGCTGCCAAAACCTTACTAACTCACGCTGACATGACCTCCGCTGAACTCCGGGGGAGGGGGGGGAGAATTCTTTCATTCGTACACAACAAAAGTGTCCACATTCCTAAGCCGATGAAACACTTCTTTTATCTCTGGAACTGATCCACACCAGATTTTTTTTTGGAGGGGGGGGGTTCTCTTTAAATTCTGTTAATATTTTTATCTCAGCTAAATTTTTACATTTCTTAGTATTTTCTGGATATATTTCCTCTCATCTGCTGTAAAGAAAGATGTAACCTCTATTATGTGTGCTGCTTCATATATATATGCATGTAAAGTCTAGCCGTTGGACACACTGACATTTCGTATATGGACTACTGTAAGATCTACACTGGTGAAATAAATTAAGAGAACTTGCATATTGTATCGAACTGTATCAAAAAAACTGAACTGAAGGAAAAATCACTGCTTCTAGGTAAAAATGCAAATCCTGTATGGGAAAAACGTAAGCGTACACGTGTATGTAGGCGAAGCCAGCAGAAAAACAGGCTTTATAACGGCGTGGAAGGTAAGACGAATTCTGTTCGCTAGCACACCTCGGCGAATTTCTTGGTGTTATCTTGCAGCAATCGGTTAAATTCTTAGCGGAACAGTAAAATTGAGTAACCACCAACGCTTAGATGATGGAATGAGGTGGCGAATTGTGGGGAGGCTAGAGGCAGGCCAATCGCAAGTCCAGATATGCAGAGAGTTTAATTTAACGTCCAGCTTCGTGTATAACCTATGGAAACAGTTCCAGGATGCTGGATCCATCGAGAGAAAGCCTGGGCAAGGTCGTTCAAGAGACACGTGACGGCCAGAGAAGATCGCTATTTGTCCATTTTAGCGAGGCGTAACAGAGGGGCTACAGCTTCTCAGCTCTCTCGGAACCTGTATGCAGCCACAGGAACCCGTGTAACAAGGGTGACTGTTTACAAAAGACTGCATGAGAGAGGGTTGTTTGCCAGAAGACCGGCTGTTTGCGTCCTGCTCACGTCTAGGAACAGGAGAGTCCGATTAGCATGGTGCAGGCAGCATAGTGATTGGAGTACGGAGCAACGTTCTGTTCACCGATGAATCCTATTTTAGCCTAAACACCGATTCTCGCCGTACTTTCATATAGAAAGAGCCAGGGACCCGCTTCCTACCCTCCAATGTCCTCGAAATCAACAATTATGGCAGTGGCGGTGTAATGGTCTGGGCAGGCATCATGTTGGATGGCCGCACACCTCTCCACGTCTTTGACAGAGGCTCTGTGACTGGTGTGAGGTATAGGGATGAGGTCTTGAAGCCCTATGTTCGCCTTTTCCGGTGTGCAGTGAGCCCCGAGTTAGAACACAGGACGATAACGCGAGGCCACATAGAGCTCTTCTGGTCGACGAATTTCTGGAGAGTGAGGATATTCGATGGATGGATTGGCCAGCCAGGTCTCCAGACCTCAACCCGATAGAGGATGTCTGGGATGCTCTGGGGAAGGCAATTGCAACTCGCAACCCCCGTCCGAGAACCATGCAGGAACTGAAAACTGCATTGCTGAATGATAGGGACCAGTTGCCACAGGCACTGATAAACTGCCTTATTTCCTGTATGACATCACGCTGCGAGGCCTGTATGGTTGTAAGAGGGGACCATACCCCCTATTAAGCCATTTCTTTTGTGTCTTCTGCAACCGCTGTTTCAGACCTTGAGACTCCCATGAGTGTTACATACGAACATGTGTGTCTGTTATAACTGTTGAATGTTTATTTTGTTTGTGTTATATCAAACTATGTTCACACCAAATTTTATTAAAATCTGTCCAGTAGTTCTGGAGATCGTAGACCAAATATAAAAATTCTCTTAATTTTTTTCACCAGTGTAGTTGTGTACCTTCCTTTTTGGTTGCAGTCGGCAGTAGTATGAAAAATATATACCTAACCACTTTGCCTGGCTGAAAAAGTCTTTTGCCGGCTTTTATTTTCGCAATACTCGGTCGTATACATCCAATTACAGAAGTGTTTTAAATGACGGAAATATTTATGTTTGGGCAGTGTCAAATTTAAAAGAAATTAATTTTGGACAAATAACGAAATCTAACCTTTAATGCGGTCTCCCGGTTCGTATACATAAATTTGGGGAAGTTTTATACTCGTTGCAAAAAAAAGTAAAAGTACAAGAAGTTTGATTCCCATGCGATAAAAATTGACTGGGATACTTAATTTCAAAATTTGCAATTTTTTATGTCATATTCAACTTGCCTTGAGTACTAGGTTAATTACATTAGAATAATTCGAAGAAATAAATTTAACTGAAGTACATCAAAAAATGGATGTAATTTAACAGGCCATACAAGGAAATCATGTGGTGTCTATACGAGAGCAGGGCAGGGCGTGAATTCTAAAGGCAGAGAGTTTTAAAAACACGAGGAATTGGCTCATAGGCTTTCGAATTTCATGTGATGTAAAAGAAAGTGAAGTCTAAGAAATGAAGTTAAAAAATCAAAATGAATATCAACACTGTGTGAATGGATATGAAAGGAACAAAATGTCCAGTTGGCTTGCAAAGCTTGGTCATATTTTGAAGAATCACATAATCGCATAATTTAAATAACGAACTGACAGCGAATAACGGATCAAGTGTAACAAGTTGGCTAATACACAGCCTGGTTATAAAAATGTGAAAGATCAATGGCTCTTTGCTAGAAACCAATGGAAAATTGCCGCATCTCTCCTTTTACTAATAAAGTGCAACCCTAAGTATGTGCCATGGCGTAACTATGTATGCAGTGGGTCGTTGCATAAGTTCATGCTGTTCTTCGTTGGCTTGGCAACACTGCATTGCGAAGTCTTCGTTTGTCGTTATTCAATTGTTTTTCTTCAGTTTGCAGTTTGATTGTTGCAAATAAGTGCTTGTATGTTGTTAACAGCTATTTTGACCATTTTTATGGCTAATTGGTAAGGAATGTCAAGTAAAGAGAGATGAACCCTTCCGATATATTTATCGCCTCTTCTGAATTACCACCTTTTTTGGTCTCTGTCAAGCAAAATTCAGGGACAAGGATTTCATGATGAAATTTCTCTTAGCAACTGGTTAACAGATTTCTTTAACTCGAAATCGCAACTGTTCGACAGGAGAAGTGTTGAAATCCTACCTGAACCCTGGCAGGTGGTCATTGAAAAAGTATAATGATGGTCATTGACAAAGATGGTGATTGCATTGTAAGATCTCATTGGCCCAACTTGTCAGAAACTGGAATAGTGATTGCTGCTATGAGTGAAGTCACACAAAAACGTGCGAAGGGGTTGAAGCCCTTTGATTGTATCTTTAAAATAACAAATGCGTCCACTCGACGCTCACAAACTACGCCAACCCGGCGGTTCAACTAAAAGTAAGGTAAAACTGAAAATAATAACTAGATGAACAAATATCAAACACTATCGACGAGGCTCTGAGATCCTAACTACCCGCGTTTTTAATTACCGCTGATACTCAGCAAGATTACTGATTTAACTGTTGAAATCTAGCGCTTCTGCAAAGCTAGGCACAAAGGCCGACACGCGCTGATCTAAATTCTTCCGAGCAATCTCTCCAGCGTAGCTTCAAAGCAAGACTCTCACACTCTGGTTTCCATTCCTATTTTAATTCAACTAGCTTCCGCTAAATTTGAATAAACTGCGCGTGCTACTAAAATTTACATACTCTGGCACGGGCATTTCTAGGGGAAAAATGAAGGCTAAACAGGAAAGATAAACTTAAAATAAACATTAGTTAAAATAAATATAAACCCTACAGCATAACCACCTTTGCCAATACCAATGACTTTGTCCATTGTTTGATTCACCTAAGATAGTCACTGACGTAGCACATCAGTGTCTTGTCATTATGTATTTTATTTTTTTATAGAGGGCTTAATTTCTAAAATTAGAAGTGCCGGAGCCCTATGTCAGGAAAGAAGGAAACAACAATTAAATAAAATAATTAAAAGTTAATTAAGTACTTAAATCAAAACTAAAAAAAATGTAAAGAGATAAATAGAAATTTAATAAATTATAAAATTAATTATAATTAGTTAAATAAAAAATAAACGATCCGACTTATTTTGGGCTCCGACTAGAATTATAATTCACTCAGAAGCTAAGAAGGACCTCAGCCGATCTCTGTTTGAATTTAAGCTCTTATTGTACATATAATGTACTATTTCAAGGTATGAGAGACATAAAAACCATTGCAAATGGTGAAGGAAACACCAATGAAAATGATAAAACGATTAAAGCGTCCCAAAGGAGAATAGAGAGAATCCTAGAAACAATATCAGGATATGGAAGAAAGTTTTAACGGAAAAGTGTAGCTTTGAAAATAAAGAAGGAAGAATCCATCTGATCGCGATGCTCTGTCCATATAATTCTAGCCATCAAGCAGAAATTTTCCCTGAATACGATTCAATAACAAAGTGAGAATGTAATGTGAGAAATGCAAGAGTCTTCTATGTAAGTGGCAATAGTGGTCTCCCGCGTTTGGGTATATCGTTTAAAAAGTGTACAGAAACCCTGCAGTAGGAAGTCACTAGCGCAGCACGTGCACGACCAGGGTGATGCCTTTCAGGAACGAAAAATACATTTATTACACTGCCATACATTTATTACACTTACTAAAAAATAAGCCTTTGGGGTGTTAGTGAGGGCTTTTCATTCCTTAAAATTCAAAATCGTAGCGTTTTAAAGATGGCAACCCAGTAAAGAATGGCATGGCTTATGTAACGAGGTAACGACCCAATATATCTGCATTCTGCAGTAT
>KK114338.1:826552-848557 GCA_000611955.2 Stegodyphus mimosarum | reverse complement strand
TGCTGAAATTTTATTAAATTATTCATCTTCATATTTGATTCTCTGGTTAAATCTTTATTTTTCTATTTTTCCAAAAAACATCAGGGCAAAACTTGAGACGGCAGTTATATCCCTTGCAAAGACTTTTAACTCAAAATCTCTTATTTCATAAGCAAGCTATTTCTCATCTATGCCTACCTAAGAGATTTTTTTTAATACTTAATAACTCTTAAGATGTTTGGACACATTTATTATTACTCACAATGCTTAATTTTTTTTTTACATTTTTAAAACTTTAGATTGTTAACTTCAAACTGTATTTATCAAAATTACATTTAATTTTTATTTACATAAATATGGTTAAATTAAAATTATGTAAATTTTTTTATGCACCGTAACTGACGGTTTTAAAGTCATATGCATTTGGATATACGAATCAAATACGATATATTTAAAGTCATATGCATTTGGATATACGTAATTAGCTAATCACTGAGAAAGAAAGTTTAAATTATTGAGTCATTCGGAGAAAAAGATGAAAGAATAAAGTACTAGGAATTTTATTTTAGTTCGTCTGATTTTCGTTCATCAAAAGCATATTCTTGAGCAAATTTAGTGCCACCATAAAAAACAAATCACCACTTTGTAGGGTCCAGTTGTCTAACTGCTGTATAAAACCTGGAAGAGTAGTGACTGCACAGAAGAAGGGTTAAAATTAACCGTTATTACACTCTTTAGAAATTTACAATGCGTCAACTTACCGCTAACAAGCTACGCCTCTGCTTGGGCGGTAACTGAATAACTAATCTCAAATTTGAAGATATTCACAAGCAGTAGAATTACGCTACAGGGCTCAGACTATCCTGTTTCCTTAAAGAACGCTGAAGATCTAGTGGCAGCAAAGTAACAGCTGTTACGCCACGTTTAACTAGCAATAAATGCTAAGCAGAAGCTCACGCTACAAAAACACTGAGTGCGCCCACACTCTTTAACTTTCCTTTCTAGAATTTGACATTTAAACCTTTTCTCCTCAAGGTCGAATTTGGATTACTTTGTAGAGACATTAGGTTATTACGAAGCAGGAGAGGTGAAAAATAAGCAACGCCTTCGCCGGGAATCGAACCACGGACCTCTCGATTACGCGTCGAGCATGCAGACCACTACACCACGAAGGCATGCGAAAAAGGCGGGGGAAATACCTTATATACTCCCTCTTTTAAAGGGCGACTGGGTTTTGGGGAGCCAATCGCCAAATCGCGGTGGTGGAGAATCATCATCCACCACCTTTTTAGTTCGGGCGCCAGTGTAGAGACATTAGCTTATTACGAAGCAGGAGAGGTGAAAAATAAGCAATGCCTTCGCCGGGAATCGAACCACGGACCTCTCGGTTACGCGTCGAGCATGCAGACCACTACACCACGAAGGCATGCGAAGAAGGCGGGGGAAATACCTTATAACTTCATGCGCGCTACCAAATTTAAATATTCTGGCACTGACAATTAGAGGAATGAAGGCTGATAGGAAAGAACGTAAATTTAACTGGTTACTAAAATTAAATATAATACTCTACAACTTATTGGCTAAATATGTTTTTCCCTGTACAGAACCAAAAAGGAAGTACATAACTTTTTATCTCCATTTATAAATAGGCCCGATACATAACGTTTGACTGATTCCTAACAATATGCAGTTATTAATGAAATTATTCTGCTTAAATGTGTACTGGTTTAGAATTTTCTAGCTTTTAGATTTGTTAATTATATTAGCTTTGATCAGGGCTTAATTTCTAACAGTTAGAAGTGCCGGAGCCCTATGGAAGACCGTTAGGAAAGAAGAACAAAAGTAAATAAATAAATAAAATAACTAGTAAAATCATTAATAATTTAAAAATTGAATAGCTAATGAATATCAAATTAATTAATAATTATTTGATTGCTATTGATACTTATTATTTATTGTTTAATTGATTATTATTATGTATTGAAATAATTAAATAATTAAAACTAAATAAAATGTAAAAAGATAAATTAAAATATAATAAGCGATTTTTAATATAATTTTATTGCTAAAAATAAAATTTTCGATATCAGATTTCTACTGAAATTTTTGTTCAGCTACATAAAAGAAGTGTTGGAGCCTTCTTATTTAGGATTCCGACACATTTTAAGCTCTGGCTTTGCTAAAATGCGCAAGCAAATGTGTTGTTTGCCATTTATGCTTGTTTGAAATATTGTTAACTAGCCGCTGCGCGGCCAGCCTTCGTCTGCCTTTTAAGTGTACCAGAAAAATGCCTAAAGAGAACACTAAACATTAAATTTGAAAACTGCACAGAATTTTGCTCTGCAGAACAATTTTATCGAAAAAGAAACAAACAACAACGGAAAAAAAAATTCAGTTAAGAATGCATTACATATAAAAAGCATACAACGAAATAAGCAATATCCCTTAATACAAATGTTAATTATCCTAATAAATAAATTAACCAACTTCCCTTTGCAAAATCTTAAGAACTCAAATGGTATAAACAGATTAAGAACTTAAACAGATTAAAAAATATCATGCAAAACTTTTTTATAATTGAAATTATATATAATTAAAACATAATATTACAATGAAATAAGCAATATCCCTTGATACAAATGTTAATTATCCTAATAAAGTAATTAAACAATTTACCGTTGCAAAAAGAAACAACTTTTTAATTTCTTAAACTTTTCAGTCTCTTAAAAACAGTAACATAAGAAATACGATGAAAAATTGTTGCCAAACCGAAATTTTTAAAAGAATGAAACTATTCAAAATGATGCAATTTCATCAAAAATCTATCAACAACAATAAGAAAGGAAAATTGTTGCCAAAACTACATTTTAAAATATCTGAGATGTGAGAAGTGTATTCGGAAGCTTCATTTAAAAAATTTAAAAAAAATACAAAATATTATTATTTTTCCAAAATTCTTTTTTGAAAAGGAGTCGAAAGGATTAAAGTTCAATGTGTCCCAGAATCAAAGGAAAATAAACAGCACATTTTTTAAATTAAAGTTTTTAAAAAAAAAATTCCGCTGAAAAGGTGTTAAGCTCATCTTCCTAAATAAATTCGTATTTAATCGATTTATTGAAATACGAAATTTATTTTAAGTTCGTAAAATAGCTAAGTGTCTACGCTTCACGACGATGTAAAAATGAAATGTATAGAGTGAAATCTCGCTTTCCTGTAGCCCATTATGTCTCAGAATGACGCGATTTGGTCACAAAACATAAAATTAAAAAAATTCTAATTCGAGTTTGGAAAAAATCGCTTCGAGGTGCACTGGCTCTTGTGTAGATACACCTATGTACCAAATTTCGTGGCCCAGCGTCTATTAACTTAACTTCAACACTAACGAAAGACACACACACAACAGACTCTTTGTTTTATTATATGTAGAGATTAATTACTAAATAGCCAATATGAAATTCTACTTTTACTGATAGTTTAGTTGAAATGCTGATCTACCAGTAAGTAACGAATATACTTATATACTTAGATTGATGTTGAAATTAAGTTTTGTTAGTTAGATTTTAAATGCTTCTTGTTGCTCTTAAGATGCAAAATCTTTGCCAATTTTGATAGGCTGTAGTCATCACTGTGTTGCAGATATCTCTATTTTTAATTAAAAAAACTGAAACCTACGTCATTTAAATATCCAAATAATTTGTTTGCTCTTTTCAAAGTGTTATATGTCTTACATATTTACATGGGCTCTAGTGTAGAATTGGGTGCCCTTTCGATTGACGAAAAATTTTGTTCAGTTTTGGCGATGAAACCCTATTTCTGGTTACAAGAAGAGTTTTAACATGGTTTTAGCTTCTTGATTTAGTTAATTGAAATAAATCGATGTGCACATGGACAAAGTCAAGGCAATGTGCAGTGACTAAAGTTTGTGTGCAGTGACTGATGTTTTTTCAAGTGAAAATAGATCGATGTGTACATGGACACGGAGCTTGTGAAATTCTTTGACTTCTTGTTTTGGTTTTGTGTAGCGGCCATCTTGAAATTGTGTCTTATTGGCGCCGATCTTGGCGTCAAAACAGAATCGCCAAACAACAAGGGGCACCCAATTGTAAACTTTTACCTTTATTTCTTATTAAATCATTAAACTGTCATAAAACTATAAACGAAATGCGAGGGATTATTTTCTCTTACAAATTACCATGTTCTTTTACACAGCCGCAACAACAAGTTTTCTGGTCTTTGGAGCTGCTTTAGGAGAAATGTCAATGCCTGTGATAGTTGGTCATGTAAGTATGAAAAATGAATTGCATTTATGGATTATATTCATTCATCCTGAAAATCTCTGTATATTTATCACATAGATATTGTTGCGTGCGTACGGGTTCGTAATGGATTGAATGCACAAGTCGATAAAAAGTTAATAAAATTTATTCTTTTCACAAAAAATAAAACAAAATGCCGAAATGTTTCCTCAGAGATATTCATACAATATCACAATATCTCAAACGTTAAACAGAACTCAATTCAAAACAGTAAAAGTTAATCCAATCTCACAATTTGCTACAACCAATAACAGCATTAGGTAAACAACCAGTTCGCTTAAAACAGATACAACTGAGCTGAGGTGTCTTAATTCGGCTTTTTAATTATTCACTAGAATATTCTCGTAAAACCTATTTTCTCGATTTTTCTGGCTGGCAACAGCAATTACGAGATATTTATTTATTAAATATTAAATGCAAACACTCTTGTGTTTTTACTTTTCCGAAGTAGCTTTCTCTTCAAAAATCGTCTGCGTTGCACGGGAAAATAAAACAGTTTTAATTACAGTTCTAAATAAACAGGAAATCCGTAACAATATAATTTCATATCACGCCACGCAGTCAGGTAGTGGTTATTCAAGCAATTCCTTGCGTTTGGACGCATAATTTTTTGCGCTCCGAGCTCTTTGTGGCATTATTTTCACTACTTCATAGATGATCGAGCTAAAAGTCCCTCGTGTTGCATAGTCCAGCTGACCACGTGTCTTGTGTCCAGTAAAATCAATAGCATCATATGTCGAGTTCTCACGTAAAGTAATTTGATTCCGTTCCATTACACTAAAAGATCATCTATTTTTTAATCGTTAATTGAACATGCTGTCATTAGTCAAAATAATTAAGAGAAACTTCTTTTTTTAAAAAAATTTCAATTTTGCCCTTTCTTTTTCTTGTTTTACGTAATATTTTGATTATCTGTTGCAATGATATTTTTTAATGTCTAGTAAATCTGATTTTCCTACTTAGGCATTCGACATGAGCGGTCCAGCAAGTTTCTTGGTGACTGGGATGGTTCTCTGCTTTATATCTATCATTGTTTACATGTCTTTGTGGTTAGTTGGATTGACGTTATTGAAACCTGATAGTAAGTACTTTTCCATATCTTTTTTTAATTATTTAACAAAAATTTCAAATATGTACTTTAAAATCCAGCTCTAAGTATTCAACAAGAAGACCCAACTGACAATGCTGTAATGTGTGAGGAACAGTCAAAAGTAGCCTTTTACTGTTCTTTCCTAATATTTTTTCCTTATATAATCAATGTGATTAAATAATATTGAAATTATTTCCTCATTTTTAACAGCATCAGGTCATTTGCCTGAAGGGTACGTCTGCGCGATAGTTTACTTTTTTATGGAGCACTAGATGGCAGATTATTATACTTCATAAAAATTACTCTATATATAGATGTGTGTGCGGTTATTTAATTTGTAAATATTTTATTCATACTTTTTATTTCTAGGGAACTCAATTTTTCTTTGCTTTTATACGTTTGTAGAGTCATTAGGTTATTGAGAAGCAGGAGAGAGGAAAAATGATCAACGCCTTCGCCGGGAATCGAACCACGGACCTCTCGGTTACGCGTCGAGCGTGCTAACCACTACACCACATAGGTATGCGAAGAAAGCGGGAGAAATACCTTATACATTTACTTCTATTAGTATCGCTTCCCTTTCTATGAACGTTTCTTAAATGTGCAGAGGGGTTATAATTAAAGGTCCACTCTCAAAAGGCTGTAAAGACAACTGTTAAGATTGACCTGAATATACATGAAGTAATGGGAATATGTCTGGCGAAAGGAGGAAGAAGCTCAAAGTTTTATTCGTAGATGGCGCTGTACTATTTCCACTCTCAAAAGGCTGTAAAAACAACTGTTCAGATTGACCTGAATATACATGAAGTAATGGGAATATGTCTGGTGAAAGGAGGAAGAAGCTCAAAGTTTTATTTGTAGATGGCGCTGTACTATTTATAATATGCTAATCACATTGATAATGATAATAATATGCCAATTATGTGCCATGGGGAACCTCACATAATAAACAGACTTATAATAAAAAAAAACGGGGTGTAAGCAATTCGCATTATTCTTCATCTGAGAAGCTCATCATGACTCGGTCAATGAAGAATCGGGATGTGCTTGTGAAGAGTTTTTACAAGAAGAGTGACTTCGCGTCAGCTGCTAACGTCTGTGGAAGAGGATTCCTAAATTCCAAGTCATCGGTTCATTTGACGTGAGATCTGGCAGTGGAAGGAAAGGAGTTGCTTCGACTTCAGTGGAAGATGTGGAGAGACATTTCGAGAAGAGACATGCAGAGCAAGGTAAACAGCGCGATCTTTAGACATACAATGCTATCCATTCAAAATTATGCACGTTCAGGAGTTCCTCCCTGTTGACCTGCCAATACGACAAACAAATGGCAAATCCCAGAATTTCTTGCTCGGAGTGAAGTGAACAATGCACCGACATGGAACATTTTATGGACAAACGAGGCCAGTTTCGATCTCAAAGGATCTGTCAATATTCAGAATTGCACAGTATGAGCAACAGATAATCCATTCCCACTGCACCAAATGCCTCTTCATTCTGAAAAGGCTACTCTGTGATGCGGGTTTATAGCATTCTCATTGACACATTCTTTTTCGAGCAGATAGGTTCTGCGGCGTTCTGTTACCTGTAGCGTCGATGCCAAAGGTATGAATATCTTTTGAGCAGCCAGATCATTCCAGCAGTTCAACAGCACACATGTGTAAGTAGCACAATTTTTCTAGAACATGGCGCTCCTTCGGACATTGCAAGACAAGTGAAGCAGCTGCTGAATATGCAATTCGAAAACGCTAGAATTATTAGCCATCATTTCCCAACACGTGGTCTGATTTCTGGCTTTGAAACATGCTATTTTGGGATTTCAACTCGTGGCAGAAAACGGTGAACAGCATACTGAACATTTTTAATCAAGTCTAGAGACAATTAAAACCGAATTTCTTTTCGTACGATTTTTGGCATAGAGTTAGTTAAAAACCGATTTTTTTTATAAAATATTTCTTTCTACCGCCAGACAAATTCCCATTGCTTCACGTATATTCGGGTCATTCTGATCAGTGGTTCACTTTACACAATCTTTTAAAAGAGGAATTAATTATAATCACTCTGTACTACTACTTCCACCGAGCCTCTCACCGTTGAAAAATTTCTTGGATGAAGTACTGCCCTGTCTACGTCCTCGACTCTGTCCGTGAAAAGAATGTCTGTAGTGCAGTCATTGCCAAAGAAGAGAACCTATTACGAAAAGGGAAGCGGAGGAAGAGGGCCGCTGCGACGGCAGGATAGGGCAGGAGATGTCCGGGGTTCAGCTATGTGTTCAGGCAGTGGATACCTTGGTGTCATCAGGAATAATCTTCATGCCACTCAGGTGTCTCTTTCTGTTTTGCGATTGTGGTTGTGACATCTCGGATACAGTTTAACTAAGGTATTGAAAATTTCGGTCGCGGATGGGCAGAAAGCCTTCGCTTTGCGACAGCATTAGCATCAGAAAGTGTGGTGGACAGGATGGCGGGTTCGACTGTTCTGGATTCCTTATTGGTCTTAAACAA
Source organism: Stegodyphus mimosarum (assembly GCA_000611955.2). Lineage (NCBI taxonomy): Eukaryota > Metazoa > Arthropoda > Arachnida > Araneae > Eresidae > Stegodyphus > Stegodyphus mimosarum. Next base: position 840,671 of record KK114338.1, on the reverse strand, counting down.
AACGAAATTAATTTGAATCTAGCACATGAACTAATTGTTCATTTCTAGCCAAATAAAAGAATTTTTTAATAAAACAGTATTTAAATGAAAGAAAACTAAAATGGTACTTGACACCACGAATTTCGTCGTTTTTAAGAAATGAGATGGGGCCAATGGGAAATTTTGATCTTTGTACATATTAAAAAAAGTTAACAGCACAAAAGTAAACATTTTGAATGAATAAAATAAGGCAGACATATGGATGTAAGACGGATAGAAACCTTTAATCATTTTGCTGCGAGCAATATTAACTTTCAGGAACACAGAAAATATAATATGGATTTGCACTACGGTGTAATGTAAATGGTTCCAGTGGTGTAATGGAAAGTGTTTTCAGCCGGATGACAAAAAAAAAAAAAAAAAAAATTTTTTTAAAAAAAAAAAAAAAAAAAAAAAATTAAAAGGGTTGAGAATTTAAATTACGTCTAAAAGGGCCTTTTTTTAACGTTTTGTGTGTTACCTGTATTTATTAAATATCATGTTCTTCGCACTTAAATCATAAAATTCAGTTCAAAAGAAATATCGCAAAATAATTTTAAAATTAGCATATCTTTAGAAATTTCGATTCACACTCTCACGCGTTGGAGATAAAAATATTTTTTCTGTACAACGTTGCCATTGCTCGCTTTAAAAACCTTTGAGTTTGTTAATCGAAAATTCGTTAAAATTTTATAAAATATGAAATCGATAATAAAACAAATTCCAAATTTGGGCTTCCAGATGCCCATATTCGCAGTAGGATCACTCATTCAAAATTGGATGTCTCTAGATACCGTCGTTTTATCACAATGCGAGAAACATGCATACATTTATGCACATTATTTAATTTCTTTAAATATAATACACGGCTGCAATATTTAGTGGCAAAAGTTTGAAAAGTGAAACGACATTTAATGTTTCCGACGCAAAACGAAAACAAGTCTTTCAGGGACAAAGCCCATTTGGACTAAAAAAAGTACAATTAAACTAGAAGATGTTGTAATTAATTTTGCAGTTGTTTCCATATTCTGAAAATAATTTTCTAAGAATATTCCATTAAAATTTTAATATAATTTTTTCTGACTGATCTTAACTCACAAACTGCATGTATATTACAAATATTTAAACACATTTTTCGATTTTTGCTTACTTTCAGGTACACCTGGTATCATGGTTTTCTTTGCCAAATATATGCCAGGTACTGTACAAAAGATGGAAGGAGAAAATACTAGTCTTGTCAATCAAAATGTACAGTATTATTCTCGTATGCACACTAGTCTTTCTCCAAGCCCAGAAGAACAAGATGGCACCGTCAATATTGTAAAAAAGGAATGTGAAACATCACATTAAGAATGATTTACCAAATGAATAGATTACTGTGCGAAGCTAAGTTGGCGATTTTAACTCATTACAAAGTGTGAGTAACATTGAGTATGTAGTTTGATAAAGAGGCAGCAAAATAAATAATTATTTGTTTAAGTGAATAAAGTTTATGTACAAAGTTGGCTTGTAACTATTGAATGTGAAAAAATAAATGTATTAAGCATCAATATTTTAACATTCTTTTGAAATGACATTTCGAATTTTATAGAGTTTATTTCCTTGTTCAAACTGAATACTGAACTAACGCTTTATGCTATGCCTTTAAAAACTGCAAACAAAAAACCCTACAGCACAGAGGCTGTTCCCATATTTTTTAGACGATTTTCAATGTATTTCCACAAATAGTTTATGTTTTAAATAATTTATTTGATAATTCTTATTCTTCACTATATTTCTACACCGTTATTTCCAAGACAAAAGTGACTTTTATAATATCAGAAGAGGAGGGGAATAAGAAATATTATAAACATAAAAAATGTATATGCTGCGATGTTGAGAGCTTATCAAAATGCTCGCATTACAAAGCAGTTCGAATAGCAATCTGTCACACAAGAGCTCTTTTGCGACAGCAGTATGATATTTGACTGCTTCGCGACCGACCCGAGATCGAATCCCAAGATCATTATCATTATCCTCTTCAAGGGCATGCAAAACTTGTGCAGTGCTGCTCTTCTCATTGGTGCTAAATGGTGAGTGACACGAGCAAGCACAGCGTTCGTACACATTTCTACACACATAAATTAAGTACTTTAAGGACCATTAACAAAAACAATTAAGGACCTATGAGCAAATGGGAACTGAATAAATTCAGTTTAAAATATTATCTATGCCTGAACTTCACTTTGTAATACCACCCTAAAGTAAAATAAAAAAAATAAATAGACCCGTAAGTAGGAAGCATTATTATTAAACATAACTTAATTAACATAATTATTAATAAGTTCGAGAATAAAATACACTTTATGAAATTTATCAAGTAGCATTAAATATTTTGCACTTGTAATAGTTGGACATATTTGAAAAAAGATAAGTGAGATTAGATTTACGTTTTACTAATAGTCAACTTTATTTTGATTATTTTTATCTCTCATTTTGTCACATACTTGCTCACTCTAGAAGTTTAGTAAATACAAGGTATATTTTATGTCAAGCGGTCTAGGTTAAAGTGAGAAGTAAAATCATAATCAGCATGATTCATAACAAAAGACTCTCTTTTGCCACTGCTGCTGCTTGCCTAGAGAGAGACTTGCTGATAACAAACCTGAAAGGCCTGATGTAAGTGGCAAGTTTTGAAAGTTAGTTGGGCTCTGTCTGACGCAGTTAGTGTCGTAGCTTCATGTAGAGTTCCAAGGGTTGTAACACAGTTAATGTACTTTAAGGTTCCACTAAGCCGCCAAAGCAATAGAGGTGACAAGCTGTTTTGTATTATTTTAAGTCCAACTACACTCATGTCCATAAATTAAGGATAATTCGGAGTCACGCGGAAATCGAAATCTAAAATAAATATATCACCTGTAAAATCACTACACACATCTTCAAGAATCATATGCAAATTTCAGGAAGTAACCAGATGACACCGATGGTAGGTCACAATGACGAGAGTGTAAGAGAGTGATATACAAGGAATACAGGCAAAGAAGTAAAATTGTTCGCAGGTGTTTTATAAGCATTTCAGTGCAATAACCGAATAGTTATGACACAAAGGACGCATTTGGGTGATTTTTTACGTGGTAGAATTATCGGTCGTCTGGAATGTCGGCATACCCAACTGGAAGTATCAGACGAACTTGGAATTGCTCAGAGTGCCATCTCCAGGCTTTGGCAACAATTCCAAGATGATGGTAATGTGAGTAGACGTTACAGCACACGTCGCCCCAGAGTTACAACGCCGAATGAGGACCGATATTTGGCAGTTACTGCCAAAAGAAACAGGCGGAGCACAGCCTCAGACCTGTCTCGTCAGCTCTCTTTAGCCACTGGTACGACAATTTCAAGGCAGACCACGTACAGACGCTTAGGGTAGATTGGTCTATATGCTCGTAGACCTGTCAGATGCGTTTCACTTACTACAGCTCACTGTCGCCTGCGGTTAGCTTGGAGTATAGAGCATTGTGGACACCGCAACAGTGGGCTTATGTGATGTTTTCCGACGAGTCCAGGTTTAGCTTGCAATCTGATTCTCGCCGGACTTTTACATGGAGAGCTCCAGGTACCGGTGACCACCAAGAAAACATCATTGAACGACACCGTTAACGTTGGTGCAGGAGTGCTCGTTTGGGGTGGAATTATTCTGGGTTCCAGAATTGACCTGCATGTTCAAATTGGAACCATGACAAGCCAAATCTATCGGGACGTCATTTTGGAACAACATGTACGTTTATTTCGGGGCGCCATGGGCCCACAATTTGTGTTTATGGATGACAACGCCCGTACTCACCGTGCAAACATCGTAAGCGAATGCCTTCAATCGGAGGATATTACCCGTATGGACTGGTCAGCATTCTCACCGGACTTGACAAGCTAACCGTGTACAGCACGTGTGGGACATGCTTCGCTTTTTGAGTGGTGTAATATCCCCCAAGATCAGATCGATAATTTGATACTCAGCATGCCTAGGCGTTGTTCGGACTGTATTGCATGGTCTGGGAGACATACAATGTATTAACAATCATACCAACCATGTAATATTGGTTGTTTGTAAATAGTTTTTTTTTTTTTGTAATTTGCTCCAGGGAGAAAAAATCGCTAATTTTTTTAATAATATCAAACATATAGCATCTTTTTTTGCTCCTTACCTTTTGTTTCATAAATAAGGTTTGCAAATAAGTCAAATTTGTTTTGCTTCTAATCTTCTGTTCCTTTGCCTGATTTTGCATTATCCTTAATTTATGGACATGAGTGTAGATGCAAAGAATACGTTTTAGATGAATTTTTACATTTTTGTGTTTTACCTTCTGACCATGTTAAGAATTAATGAAAGGAAATAACTCGCTTTAATTTTTAAGGTTAAGCAGCTAGTTATAAATAATTAAATTAGGTAGTTAGATAACTTTAGTCATTACGGATTTACATGGCCACTATTAAATTTGATTTGTATTTGTTAAAAAAAATAGTATTTGTTAAAAAAGCCTTATTAAAATGACAATCTAATAAAATTCCACTGTTTAAAATACATGTAATTTATGACATTGATTCTTAAACGATATTAGGATAATTACACATTAAAAGCTAGCGACAACACTCAAACAAAATATTTATGCGTCTTTTTAATTTGAAGCCTTTCTAGACATTTTGGCTAATTTACATCGATTTCCTTCTCTTTAAGCATCTTTTCTAACAATTAGAAATTTGTTTCAACACCCAAACCAATGTTCTCACCAGTTTCTGCGTACTTTACCTTTTAACTTGTCAACCTCTCCACAATGTACCTATGAGGGTTTACTTGATCTGGTAAACGTAAAATAATCCTACCCCCACCCCACCCCAACGGACTTGAAGCAAATTATCGCTATGTCTGAAAGTAACTCACACAAAGGTTTGACATATTTAAAAATAACTTAGAACATAAATGCATGCTCTTAAGCTACAAAAACCAATTACAGCTCGTGTGATGTAATTAAACAAGAAGAGTCAAATTCGAACTAAACATGTGGACTAGTGGTCAAAGACTATACAACTTAATTTTAATTTAAGCTGGTTCAGTAACTTTATCATCATAACAAATTCAAATGTCAGCAGCGATAATGCAAAGACGAATAATTACAAATTATCAGAGCTGGCAGGAAGAACTCTTCCGGAGGTCAGAAACACACCCTATCTTACACACACTCCAGAAACCTAAGTTTAAAAACTTTCCAAGTGATTTGCATTCTGGTGAGGAAATAGAAATTATAAATTATAGTAAAGTCTGAAATTATAAACAACTGGGTATTTACATATTACTATACATATCTCTAAAGACTAATTTTCTTCCTCTTTATGCACGCAGTTTCTTCCTTCAACACGTTTCCTTTTAGAATTTTTGGATTTAATTAAAGATTTTTGTTATTCTAAAAAAACTAAATGCATTTAGAATGCATAGAAAAAGCTGCTAATTTTATTTCTTTAGTAATATGAACATTCAGAAAAAAAATTAAATATATATGGTAAGGGACAGTTTACAGAGCTCGCAGCGAGCAACAAGATCTAGAAATGGCAAAACTTTTAGAATTTAGAGCAGTACTAGAAGCAGAATTTAGCATCCACAGAAATTGCATCAGGTGAGAAAATACCTAGCGACAGTCCTGTGTATGATGCATTACGACATATTAGATGAATCTTTTAAATTGCCAGTTTTCAGTTTCTTTATCAATAAAAAATTCCTTTCTACAATGCCTGCCCATGTGATAAGATCAGAAGCGTTTTTGATATTTTCTATGCTTGTGTCTAGTGAAAGGTAGGGAAAATAAAGGGAAGATAAAACATGTTAAGAAAAAGATTCTAGTATCAGAAGTAAAACATTCAAATATTCTGTTTGCATTGTTCTTACAGATGTTCTCCAAAAAGTAAGAAATTCATCGCAAACTTCCTGTAAAATACATATATTGCGTGTTAATACCATGGAGACATTTTTCATTTTGTCACATTTTTCTGGAATCGTGGGTCTTGCCTTCAAACCCTTCTAAACTTTCTAAGCTGCAATATCTAAAATCCTAAAGAGAAATTACTCTTACCAATTCTGTAACAACTAAAAACCTGAAATGTTTTGGGAAAATAAAAATCAGAGGGGGGAGGGAGTGTAAAATTAATTTTATAGAAAAAACTAATACATAGCCTGAAAATTTTGAATATTCTGACACAATTACATGGGAAAGTTTCTTACCATGAAAAAATTACAAAGACAACATTTTTAATTAATTACATAGACTAGTTTGCTGTTGCTAAGAACTATTTCGCAAACTGTGCTTTAAGCATTGTACCTTGTTTATTTTTCAGATTCAAAATATTGTGTAATAGGTGGCCAAAATGGAACTTTATAACATGACAGCGAAAAATGAAAATGTTTTACTTTAATAATATTTTTTAAGTATAATTTCAACATATTACCATTATTTTAATGACATTTATCAATGCTGCAACGTTTTAAAAAAAATTTCCAGGTCTCGGAATTAAAATTTTTTATTGAAACTGATCTTAAAATCGTCCAAATGTTGATAAGTCGCTAAATTTAGAACCGTTTAATAGAAGAATTCACGTCCCCAAAAGCCAAAAGTTCTTTAAGAGCTCTTCATAAAATACGAAAAAAAAAAATTAAAAATGCTTATGTTTCACTTCTTGCTCAGAAACTCGAGTATCCCATCACTTATATTAGAAATAAGAAAAAATTTTAACCCATAAACCCGTTCACCCATTCAAAAGGTAATCATATTTGTCAGTTAATCACCAAAAATATTCCTCCAAAATGCTAATTCATACTCAAAATGGCAGTCGTAAAAACAGACAAAAATTTCAGATGATAAAATTAAGGACCTCCTGCCGATTTTGGCCGAAATAAAGGACTTTTAAAGATCAAAAATCGATTCCAAAAAACCTAAGGACTTTAAAGGACCGTACGAACCCTGAAGCAACTACATACTAAGCAGTACCAAGCAAGCATATCACCGCGTGATCGATTGCTACATGTTTTTAAATTAATGTTTGATTACTTCTAGGATAATTCTATTATTGCTATATATATATATATTGTCATTCCAGTGAACAAAATCAAACATTCATTACGTTTCATGTTATTTCCTCAATCCATAAGTACACTTTTCAACAATATTCAAACTCCTCAAAGTGTCCACTTTAGTTAAGAGTCTTTTGAGGAATTTCTTTGCAATCATTTTTAGAAGTTCCATCCTTAATTTAGCACTAACAACTTTGATGTCAGTTACGATTTTGGCAGTTGTTGCTTCATCTAAAGCAGACACAGTACTACTAGTGCTAAAATACGAGTTATCATCAGTCTGGTATAGTTTTATCAACTTGGCCATTTCCTTCCAAAGTTAACCAGTCTCATAGTCAATGTCTGAAGACTACAACAGCTTCGGACATCTCACAAAAAATCCAGTATTTCAGAGGATATTTTACATAATTTTTTTTTTTTGCTGAAATACAGGTCCAATCTTGAAAATATATTGAAAGGTATCAAGACCTGAAGGATAGAAATCAAGCTGTCATAAATGGCTTTGGTCCACTTAAAAAAAAAAAAATTCAATAATGGCACTTGCAATTCAGGACTCCTAGACCAACACTGTCTCGAAGAATCTAGGTGTTGCCTACAGTCAGCGGCAGCAGAAACTGATGTGATATTTGGAGGCATGAATATGAGCTGAATTTTTTTCAGTCCTTTTTGATTTCAGTATGAGCCAATTTGATGACTTTTCAATTTCCATTTAAAAATTTTTTAACCTAGTTCTTTGATGACTTCTGGCCAAAAAATGGAAGGTAATAACATTTTAAAGCAGTTTTATATGGAATAGGTAGGCCTTTTTCTCAATAACATTTTTGAAATAACAAGATATCAAATACAGTGGTACCTTAGTACACATCATTAATTAGTTCTACATCCTTGAACATACACCAAATGAACTTTTCCAATGCAGAAAAATAAAGAGAAAATAATTAATTTGTTCTTATAAAAAATCCCACTGTTATCATTGTAGCACTGTTTAATACCAGACTACAAATGCAGTGAGTGCAATATATACTGCACAAAAATGAAGTATTGCACTGTGCTTCATTTGTGTGCAGTATATATTTAACACACAAATGAAGTATAAATGATTTCCTGCTATCTGGATCAAAAGCAATTTTTTAACATGCTCTAACGTCTCTGCTTTTTGTTTGATAATCAATTTCAGCTTCTTTGCAACATTAGGTGATTTAATAGCATGTTTGTTTTTAAGAATCATGGCAACATCATACTTTGCAAATAATATGCAATAGCTTAGTTCCAGATATGCACGTCATCTTCATATTTTTCAACTTACATGGTGATCTCAACAATTTTCTTCATTGCTCGATTCTTCTCGTTACCTTTCCTAAAATTCATCGTTAATGACTTTACAAAAAACTCAAAATCATACAAAAATTTTGAGTTACAGTTGCTACTGTTCAGTGAACAGTAGCAACAGGTTCATAGGTAGTCGAAGCATCGTGACTCATCAAATTCCAGTCCTATTCCAAATAAATATCGTATATATATATATATTTTATATATAATAAAAAAAACAGAAAAGACATATTTCAAAGTGGATGTATACTGAGGTACCAGTGTATTTGCTAATGACAGTAGAATTCTGTTTATTGCTATCAGTCATACATGCACTTTACAACATAAGTATTTAGTCTTTTCTCTTTTTGGATCAGATGCACTTTTTATTTCCCATTATTCACACATATTTTTAAGAAGATTTACACAGTCAGTATGAAAAAAAATATTCATTAAAAATGCACTATTAAAATCCCAATCTAAAGCTTTTGAGTTTAAAATAACAGAAATTATACATTGAGAGATAAAAAAGGTTCACAATGCTACAAATTTTTTTTTTTTCCCAAAAAATTTTTTTTTTTTTGTATATTTTACCTTATTTATAATTATTTGCTTCAATAAAGAAATCAATACTCCTGCTAGTATTTCCATCAACCAGCTAAATTATCTGTTAATTTGTTAATATTTTCAGCAATATCTCTTTGAATTATTTTCTTTTAATCAATTTGTTTCTTCCTCAATAATTTTTCTCTTCATCTCTAAATTTTCAGATTTAATGAAACAGTTTTGTTGTTCTAAAAAACTGCATTTATTTAGAATATAAAGATGCTAATTTTATTTTTTTTTAGTAATTTCAGTACTGATAATTATTATGAAAATCTATATGAAATGTTAAAATGAAGCTTCAGATATATAAGACAAATCTTTTAAATTAATGATTTTCAGTCTTTAAGAAGAGAAACTCCTTTCTACAAATGCCTTTCCATATGGCAAGATTAGAATAACTGCATCAGTTTTCTATACGTTTGAATAGTAAAAATATCAGAAATAAAAGAACATAAAATGAAGAAAAGGGAAATATATCAAGAGAAAGACATCTGGGATCATAAGAAGAAAAGGTATGCTATTACTATTACAGTCCCTGTCATTTTAAGCTATATCAAAAATCCTGTTTTATTTAACTATTACAAAGTGCCAGTCCTACTCAGAACTCTTCATAAACTGTTGCCAAACAGCTAGCACTTATAGTCCATCCATCATGAGAAGAGCTTACACTCTTTGGCAATGAATAACAGCCTTCTTGCCACCATTTAATAACAGGTACCTCAATAATAAGGAAGCATAATAGAAAATTCAGATTATTTGTACATGTGTGTTAAATGAAATTAAGGGCTTCAGTAAGTAATAAAAATGGCAATAATTTGCCAGAAAATGTCTACCTCTATATAACAATCATGCCATCAAGACTTTGTGAGTTTTTTCAAGTACATGATAAGACTTCTTGTATTTGCTACTGTATGTTTGCAATTTATTATTTTCGTCATAGTTCTCTGAAACTTACCAAATAGTAAAAAGAAAGCTATGAGCTTTTTCCAAAATTATAAAATACTGCCAAAAGATAGAATATGTTTCAACTCTCGCACAATAAAATTATACAGTACTAAGGAAAATAAGCTGTAGATATGCAGTATTGAAAATTGCAGACTGATTCTAAGGAGGCGAGTAGGAAATTGTTTTGAAGCTGAATCCTATTTACTATTGTGATAAAGTTATTTTCTGTCAGTCAAATTAAAGCTATACGTATCACTTGATAAAATGACACATTGCACAGAGCTGACAAGGCAGCTCAAAAAGTGGTTTCAGCTGTTTGCTGATGTATGTCTATCTTATGCAGGAATCCTTAAAAAAAAAAAAAAAAGTACTGTTGCTAATTATAATCTTTGCTACATTATGCAATGTCCATTGCATGCCAACATTATTTCTACACTGTATTGATTCTGGTGTCAACTCTCTGAAGGTGATAAATGTGCATTAAGCCTTTTTATCTTCGTTACAATATTATCAAAATTTCTGTTTTATTGTGTCAATCCCATGCTGTCAGTTCTACACAGTGTTAGTCCTATGGATGTAAGCCTACCATTACAGTCACTAAGTAACTGATACTCAAAATGTAGCCAAGGTTCCCTTGATGCCTGCTAAAGCTGTTTCAAATGAGATATAAGTACAACCAACTTATTAATTCAATAATATATTTTTTTACACAAACAGAACTCATTGATATCAAATAAAATTTATTACATTCAAATACACATACAAATTTGAATCATAAATATATTAAATTGCACATTTTGAACACACACATTTTGCACACACTGGAAAAACATCATAAAATAATTTTTCAGTATGACACAAAATATTTAAAACTCAAAGCATTTCAAAATTGATGGAAGAAACTTTAAGAAGTAGGTCCCATTAAAATATGGTTTTCATTCAACATGCAGTCAACAGCAAAATTTTTTGGTAAGTGTGTAAGAGTGCTTTTCTTATGCAAACACATAATTTTGAAAAATTTTTTCTGCAACATTGTATCAATTTCAAATTTTTAAGAAAACTGACATCCATCTTATGAAAAGCTGTCAATAATGATGTCACAGAAGCACAAAGACTTCAGCCCGACTTCTTAATCAGGGCCATCTGCAACTTATCAGTTAGGCCCTGTCTTCTACCAGCTAGCTTACCGAAAATCCTGAAGTGTGTTTCAGAGTTCTCTGAGATTGAACATGGTTCCAGTACAATAGAATGCCAACCCATTTTAGTGTCGAAGTGTGGAACTATATGAAATAACATCTGGGGGGGGATAATAAATTGGCTGAAGCGGTCTCATCACCAGACTCTCACAATTTCTTCATCTTCCAAGTCCATATTCACAGTTAGATATGTATTACATATTCTGCATAACCCTTTTTCACTGAGCACAGAATTATACAAAAAGAAATATTTTGTATGAAATGCTAATTTAAAAGTTTTGCATGTTATAAACAATTTATTAAAATGGTCAGTTACTAATATTAAATTACACATGTTTTACAAACTAAATGCATTAAGCACTTTTTTGTAAAGTTATCCATACAATTAACATTAGTTTTATCTAAGATAATTTTCATTAAAATCTAATAGAACAGTCCATTTTGTTTTATGTAAATTACAGCTGTAATTAGAAAATTATAATTAGTTTTCCATGTGAAGTTATTAGAAAAAAATTCTGTAAATATGAATGCAACTTTTTCAATGAATTGCACCTGAAGTAATCTTTCGTTATTACTATAACAAACACAGAGCTTAGTCTTCCTAAATTTTTGCATGAAACTATTACAAAGATTAAAATTTACTTGAATGAGCAGATTAAGCACACTTAGAAAAGTTAGTGATAATAATTTCAGTGATAATTCAAAATAAAAAATAGAACACGAATAAAGAATGCATAGAATTTTGAAACAAGGAGTTGAATTAAAGAATTAACAAATGTATCTCATAATCAAAGAAACAAAATGAAAACAAACACAAATTTCACATCCCTTCACAACAATGCAAAACAATATTTACACTTTATACATAGTATTTTGTTATCTAATCTACATATAAATAGAAATTGACTGATGATTAAGAGATATATCAAATCATCAGTTATTGGAAACATTTACTTATTGTTAACATAACACATTTTTGCTAATTTCCAACATTAAAAAAGAATTTAATTTTAGAATTTCCAGCCAGGATTTAAAATATGCAACAGTCTCATGCCTTATAAAAATGCAATTTCTTGAAATTTTTTAAAAATCAGACAATTGCATAAAATTCTGTATAATAAACTACATCTCCATTCTTACAAGTAAATCATAAAACTGGGTGCACTGAATTAGATCTTAATTTAGCTTTTCCTTTACAATCAGCCCCCCATGATTTTGACTTTGCCCTGAAGTGACGTAATTCATAATCATGATCCTTGTGATTCATTGGTGTGTAACTCTGAGGTTCACAATATTCACTGAAAGTTTTAAAAAATGCTTTATAGCCACCTTCTAAAAGATAAATTTCAGGATGGTGCAAACGAGGATAACTACCTTCATTCATCTCACGATCTTTGTTCCTTAAAAAGCGACACAAAGTAGGTGCTCTCTCAGATGAAAATTCACAGTGGAAAATTATAATATTCTTATCAGTTGTCACAACTGGCTCTTTTAAAAATGTTTCCAGAATGTCTTCCTTTGTATAGATATTTTTCGCTCCTTTAATATGACCACCATCAAATTCATAAGGATACCTGCAAAGTATTATGAATTCTTATTAAATATTTTTAAAGTAAACATAAAAGTATATCCTATCATCCATTTATTGATAGGCAATTCAATATAACTTATCTGAAAAAGTATTCAATACAGTGGTATCTCGAGATTAGAGTTTAATTCGTTCCGTAACCTTGTTAAGCAATTTTGCCCATTGAAATTAATTGAAATGCCATTAATATGTTCCAGCTCCCCAAACACCACCTCAGTTGTTTTTGTTAAGTGTTTTTGAATAAGAAAAATGTATTTACAAGAAGAAACATTTATTTATAAATAACAAATACATATTCTATAAAAACATAATAAAAGAAAAAGTGAAGTGCTTACAGAAGCGCTTAATTTTCGTCACTGGTCTTAGTTTTTTTTGTCACGCTTTGCTCATTTTCACCTGCAGATCATTTAAAAAAACTGTCCAAGGAGTTTGTTTCTTCCTCCCTTTCAGGATATTGTGGAAATGAATTAGGCAAGTTTCGTTGAACAACTCCGATGAGTGACTAGTTGCAACTTTTTTTGGGTGATTTTTATCCACGAACTCTACAACTTTCTCCCACATTCCCAAGATCTTCTTTATATCTCTTGTAGAGATAACCTCCTCCATCTCTAGATCCTCCTCAAAACTAATTTTTTGCTGCATCAACACACTGTTAGACGCTGCACACGACACCAACTCAAAACACTCGTATATCGAGGTACCATTGTATTCTTTTTTAATAATAATTCTAATTAGAATATTTATTATTCTTAGCGCATGACCTTCAAAGCACTTCAGACCTTCCAGTACTGGGAGTTTGGATGGCTTTCATCAATATTAGGTGAATAGGTTGACTGCATCATTGGTTTTTTTGAAGTGCAATGCGACTACAAATCAGTTTTTACCAGAAAGTTCTCTATGAAGGCATCCCTCCCCTTGTTTATTTTGCCATATTCATTAACATATTGGATTCTTAACACAGAAGTAACACGAGCACGCTGTTAAATTTCAGACGTCCAATTGCATAAGAATTTGAACTTTTGTATGAATGTTATAAACAAGACCAGACCTCCCTTAAAATTCCATTTGGAGTAGAAACTTGGCAAATCAACAAGCGATATCCAATATGAATACCCGGAAGCACAGATTGTTAGCCTTACTGCAACCAGTAGCTATAGTTGGAATGGAATAAGCACCACCTGCGATTATTCTAGCAACACTGTTTTGAATAGTTTCCAATTTTTTCTGCGTATCAGACGCAATAAACAATAGTTCAGCCTTATATTCAGTATAGTCGTGACATAGGTCTTAGAGATGCCTTTAGTAATTACATACTACCACATCGCTGGATGATTATTTCCAGCCTTCATGTGCCTCAAGAAAGGTGGG
>KK114338.1:793280-826520 GCA_000611955.2 Stegodyphus mimosarum | reverse complement strand
GGAATGCCAAAAATGGTATTTGGTCAGATTGTTCAATATTGGTTTGAGGAACATTCAGACAAATCAAAGAATGGTTTAGCAACAAATTCATGTACCTATAAACACTTACTGGATATGATAAAATGTCCATTTGTGCATGATTCAGCATTTATAATAATCATACAATTACAGTCAGTTAACCAGATGGCATGGTTCAGTAAAGCAAATGAAAGAAATATGCAGGGAAACTTGCAATTAAATCATTAAAAAAATGGGATGGGTTTTTAAAAAGAAATGGGAGATTCTGGAAAAGCTGTTCACTTTGCAAAAGAAACTTATAACAACAGTGGAGCATTCAAAATTAATACATCTCCTATGGCATTTCAAAATAAAATTCAGCAGCCAAAAACTGCAATAGACTAAAAATTTTTTTTAATTAATTAATAACGTACAATTTTAATATGTTAATTGAAATGTTAAGCCTATCTTGAATTTTTACACAGGGTATGTTGCTGAACCACAAATTTTTCAAAATTATATTAATGAATAGAAGTTAAAATTACATGTATTTGAAAGCTGACCACAGTATTCACATATTATTAATATGGTGCCAGAAGTGGTATCAGAATTTTTTTAATTTTAAAAGGAATCAGGTGAAAAGCGGAACTGTTTAACTTAATAGAATGCAATCGTCCTAAAAAAGTAATCTGCAAAAATGACAACATTATAAAAGAAAATGGGAATCAAGTTGTGCTTCTCCCTCCTTACCACTGTGATCTAAAACTAATTGAATATTTTTGGTCATCAGTTAAAAGACTGATCAGGAAAAAGAGTGTAAATGGGGACTTAAGCTTAGAAAATTTGAAAAATTTAATGCAAAAAGCTTTGGATGAAGTCACTTCTCAAGAATGTCAAGTACATTGCAATCATGTGGAAAAACTTGAAAATTCTTATTGGGACAAGGACAAACTTCCAGATGAGATAGTGGATGAATTAATAATTCAAACTAGCAGCAGCGATTCCGATTCAAACAAAATGGAATCTTGCGACAGTGATTCGGATGACTTTTCAAATGTTACACCCCTACGAACAATTTAAATGTTAAATTATTTTGACCAGAGCGGACAAGATTACTTAACAAAGTAAGGCAGAATGCTGGTAGTTCAGTTTGGCTCCAGTTCCAGCAAATGGGCTGGCTGTACCGGAGTTTTCGTGGTTTATTGCATCCATAATGTGGATGCAAGCCATGTTCTCACTGAAAGTCCTGCACAAATGTATCCTTCTTCACCAATTGAGAGCCCTCTCATGTTATGATGATATTTCTAGATTCAGTTATTTTCTTTGCTGCAATATAAATGAAAGACTACCAAAAAGTGGGCAACAATGAGCCTTTGGCAGAGGCGAAACCCCCCTTCGTGGATAATAAAGAACACGGTATGGATGTTTCATTTCTCATTATTATGTTCTTGGGGATGCACAAGCCCAATTAAGTCACTAACACTGGTAGTTCGGTCCAAGATTCGAATCCCACAAACAGGCTGGCTGCATGGGTGTTTTTACAGTTTTCCCCATGTGTATATGAACCAGTTTCCCTTAGATGAAAGTTCTCGACGAAGGCCTCCCTGCCTTTAGGCAGATTCCCCTTGAAGCTTTGTCATAATCAAATAAACCAAACCAAATCATTGGTAATTAAGGTAAAAGCAGTTTTGATTTTAATTCAACTGCCCCTCTCCCTTTTCCCATTAAATTGGCCAGCTTTTGATTTAGTCTGAAGTCATGAGAAAAGGAGTAATATTCGCAAAAAGTATTTATTGAGAGCATGGTATGTAAATAAACACTTTTACTTTCAGACGATTCCTTATCCATTTAATGATGAAATTTTTAGTTGTTATTAAAGCACAAGCTTGTATTATTCTTGTATTTTACCTGATTAAGAGAAAATTACGTAATAAAAGAAAAATAACAGGATGTCATTATTAAAGCAAAATCAATAAATTAACAGAAAATTATGAAATAAAAACATACCAGAGCATCATTCAAAGACTGCAGAAATTGTAGCTAGACGGGAGAACTATAAAAATTTATTTTACATTTATGAAATGTGTCTATACTACAGCAAATGGGGCAATCAAGTAAAGCTCTAAAATGTCATTTAGGGTTTTGGGGGGGGAAATTAAATGTAAGAATTACATTTTTTTTTCAAAAATAAACATAGTTTAAATTTATTTCTGTACAAGTTATTTTGATGTATTTTTATTCATTATACACCTAGAAAGATGGCAAATTCAGAGACTACCCCACACGGCAAAAACTTTACGGCACCGAATTTTCATTTTCGGAAATTAGATGTCAGGTATGACGACAAAGGGTTAATGAACATTTTACTTGAAACTAAAACGAAAAGTGAATACAGTAGAAGTCCAGAAATCCACAATGCTTGGGACCAGAGGTTGTGCGGATTTCAGGACAAAAAAGTTAAATCATAATATTCAGACTAAAAGTGCAAAATAAATAAGGCATATTAGATATATTTAATTAAATTAATTTATTATATGCATTAAATTATATATATATATATATTACACATTTATATTTGAGATTACAGGAATATTTTAAAGGATTAAGGACCTATAAGCATAAAATATTTAATTTTTTTTACTTGTTTCAAATATTTTTTGAATAGAGGTTTGGTTTAAAACTTTAAGGGGCTCCAGAGTAATTTTTTTTGTAAATTCTATAGGGTCACAGCTCTTGCTCTGTGACACAGCTCTGTTGTTCTAAATATTTTAAGTATTTTTCACCATATTCCAAACCCCCATTAAAAGATATTTTCTCACGGTTAGCAAATTCATTACCTGTGTCGGTGTCGGAATCGTTTTCTTGTTGTGGCGAGTTCAAAACAGTGATTTCTTCATCGATTATCTGATATGCCAGTGTTGTCTCATCTGAATACATTATCCATATTAAAAATCTCTTCTGGGCTAAGATTTTTTCTACCATTAACACAGAATCTTTATTATTCGTAATTATGATGTCACTATTGAATATTTTTTCTTCGACATTTCATTCTTTATATTGCGGGAACCTATAAATTGAATGCTTATATTTTGAGAGGCAATGCGGATTTCAGGTCGGTCGATTTTCAGTATTTGACTGTATCGCTAAGCCATCTTATAATGCGCCAAGATGGCAAATTGAAAAGTAAATTTTCAAGATACCCCTATGAAAAATGGGTCAAGGCTTATTTCTACGGCAATGAACAGCTGCAGACTAACTGGCAAGAGCTTTTCTTCTGATAGACAGAATATAGTTACAGTCATTAAACTTCAGCAATTATCTTGAATTCTATGCTCATGAGATGGCTGCACAGGATTTTACTGTTTCCCACCTGTGTAGCATAAATACGAGAGTTTCACTTCTAAAGACCTAAGGCAGTGGTCGTAATTATTTCATATAATTTTTATATATTGAATAAGCCACTAATTAGCTTATCTAAACTAAAAATAAACAAATTATGAAACCACTCCAAGTGGGACAAAACTTGAGGATAAACAATGATTTTTTATTTCAATTTAATTTTTTAAATATTTCTTAATACATATGTTTGTATGTAACAGAAAACGTACTGACGGGCAACGTAAAATTATAACTTTATTTATTACTACAACATGCTATGGCATTTCAAGTTATACGTTTTTTAACCTTGGAGAAAAATATTTAGAAACCATCTTTGTCATGAATTGTACATGCTCACAAGCCAGTACAGTTTGTTTAGACTTAATTTTCAAGTTAAAAAAAAAAAACTGTTCACATATAAATGTATTACCAAACAAAGCAATTATTCTTATTGTAAAAATCCATAACTGAGAATATTTAACTTTTGATAAGTATGAAAAAAAGTTCATCAAATCCCAGAATAAAATTTATATTATAGTGTAAATTAATTAATGTCATTTTTAAATTTTGAGTGTTACTCATGCTTGTTTTTAATGGTAATGAAAATAATGTAAATCTAGTCTCAAAGTCATTGCCTTTTTTTAAATTCATGCCCTAATAATTCATTTAAGGAAAACGTATTCAATGGCCATGTAAAATTCCTTTGAGGGGGCTACTAATTTGAGACCATGATCTTAATCTAGGCATATGTATTAAGATCCTAATCTATTATAATCAGTCAAACTAATTCAATTAGCATACGTAAACATCAGCTTTAAGATTTATAAACAAAAAACTAAATGCATAGTTAACTAGTATGGTTTTTACTCCTAGAAAATTAACTATATTTATTTTGTAAACATTATTTAAAATTTTATGGACAGATTAATACAAAATATGCATACATATTTAATTGTTTAAAGCTCCTTGTGCAATTTAAAATGTTTTATTATATTTATTATTTCTCTAATACTCGTTTTTCAGAAGTCACCGAGAATTGTACAATAAGAAAAGGAGACATAATTTATCGCTGATACAATAAAGAAACTTTACACATTTTCTACAAAGTTTTCTACTTTTAAAAGATGAGGAAACTTTTATTAGCTATATTGCATTGGCATAGTAAAAACTTCTCGTTGAAATAAATCTGTTAAGTTAATAAACAGTTCTGCAAATCATGTCATAGTGTATAAAAATATCAGCTTAAAAATTAAATAAAATTATATAGAAATAGAAGTAAGTTAAAAAGAATAATTACCTGCAATCCACAAGTGTGTAGCTTTGAATTTCATTGTTGTAATCACCTTTAAGTACTTGTACCAAAGTTTCTGGAGTAATGCATTTCAGATCTTGATGTCGCCCTTTTACAAGAGGAAGGGCATAGTTTCTACTGCAGTCACCAATTAATTCAGGCTGCAAATCAGCTTTCTGAATTGCACATGCAATTGTAGCAGCAGTCTCAGAGAAAGATCTTTGAACAATAAAATCACTGTTTACCTCAGGATTTGAGAAGTATTCCAAATGAGAACTCTTTCTCCTCTTTCGATATCGAAAATAACTGTTAGGGGGATCAGGTCTTTTGAAAACACACCTTTTTGATGGCTCAGGTGTAATATTCATGGTACAGGATGCAGTAAAAGTAGAAGCTCTAGAACGAATCTGAGTTGAATGAACAGGGCTATCATCCATTTCAATAGAGAGGCAGCGGCGTATAGGAAGTTTTCCATTCCTGTTCGCTGCAGGTGTCAAATTCCGTGCCTTCTTATTATCGTATAAGGGTTTCATGAACAAACTTGACACATCGTCTGGTAATGGTAAAAGCTCACGGTCATCATCCATTTCGAAAATGTTCCCAAAACTATAATCATCATCATCTGTGAAAATTGAGCTTCGCACTGTAGTTCGAGAGTTAGTGCTCAAAGGATATTTTCTGGAGCTAGAAATGTTGCTTTCTTGAGACATGCTAGAATAAGTACTTTCTTGAGACATACTACAACAACCACTATCTTCTGAATCATTTTCAAATACATCCTCATCAGACTTTTTAGGCATAGATTCATGGCTCTGAAACGGTATAGGCATCATATTCTCTTTGTCATCTTCAATATCTGATGGCAATGTGCACGAGGCTTCAGTTACCATTGCTTTGTTTTTAGCTCTCATAGGCAAATGCTGGAAAGTGGGTGAATCAATATAAGGTGATAGATTACCAATGAAATATCCTCTCTTATCTTCATCAGGAAATGGATTAGACCATGATATACGACGAATAGGAGTTCTTGGCACAGAGGTTGAAAGACTTCTAAGGTTTAGTGCTAAATTTGTTACAGGGGACATATCGCTCATTACAATGTCAACAGACATTTCTTCTAACTTCTGTCCACTATTTGGATTAGAAAAAGTATCACTCATATTAGGAATAAATCAGGTACAATACAAGAATAATTTCTTGAACAGTTGTTGTAGCTGGGAATGATGACAAGAAGCACTTAAATCATAACAATCCAATCATCAGCAGAAAATCGCAGTTATTAAGTTACGCATAATTGCAGATCATCATCATTCAAAATAATGCTTTAATTTACGATTACTTATAATATTTTAGCTTTTATCATAAAAAATTTAAATGATATTGCTTCGTTTTTTATATTTTACTCTTTCAAATTTACCGCCAACACCTAACACTCACAGCTCCAATACATTTCAAACTCTCTACCAAATGAACACAGAGATTGCCAGATTCATTAAACTAAGTAAAAGTGTTAGTTGTTTCTTTTGCTGGCTTAAATGTAATTAAATAAATTTTATTCATTATCTGAATTTCTTAATTAATTGTGCAATTTCTTCGAAAAATCATTCAGAAGTTTTACAATAGGTAACATTAATTTTTTTATAATTCCAAGATAAACCTTTTCCTCGAAATATATAGATTTTTCAAAATGGCATTATATGAAAATAGAGCTAGCCTACTAATGTAAATAAATATACAGGAGATATGGAGACTTGCAAGTGTTTATCTTTAAAGTTAATTAAAATGCTTAAATAATTTCAACTAATAATTTTTGTTTCAATTTGAAATTTGAATTTACCGTTTAGCTTATGCATTAATATCTAAAAAAACAACATTGTGGACATTTGTAAGTTTCTGATAATTCTTTTATATTTGTTACATGTTTTAAAACTTGGATTTGAATCTGTAAACGAAAAAGGAAGAAATAACGGATTGAGTTATTTCTGCTTTTGCTATATTCTGCTATTTCAGAATTTCTTTATATGAATCTTTAAGCGGTTGTGTGACATAAGATGAAGTATTGCGGAACCTTGGTCAGATTTAAATAAGAGTAATTTTATTATGAAAGCTTTAATTTTTTACTATGAAGAATAAATTAACAATTCTTCGCCTGTTTCCGTACCTCCATTCTAAAAGAAAGAACAGAGAATTATAGATTGCATTTTTATCTGTATGTTCTTTAACATTTGATTAGTTTTTAAAAATTAGTTAAGTACCTTATCGAATTAGCATGCAGAAATCGTTAACCTATGGTTCTGTTTTGAAATTTAAATTTTCAGTTCGATTTATTTAGATATAAATAATTTCGCATGTTGTTTGATATGTAACAAAGAAAATTAATTATTGTGAACAAGTTAGTGAAGCATAGTTTGATGGCATTAAAAGAATGTATTTAATGTACTTATTTTGTGAACAGGTTGTAATTATATTTTCTGCGACGAATTTCGGCTAGGAAGTGTGGATGAGAAAATTTAGTGGGAAAAATAGTACCCAACTTAAATTTTATGTTAAAAGAAAAATGTAGAATTTGAAAATAGTGAAATGAAATGAAATAGTATTACTGTATTAAAGAGAACTGTTTTTTCTCCTATTCTGAGGTGTCTATTTATTTAAAAGCACTTTAAGAAAGATTTGTTTTGTATTTGTAAACGGATTGATGGAGAATGAAGCATTTGTAGTGTACTGGGCAAATATAGCGTACTAAATATGGGCAAATATAGCTTCTCAAAAGTTTTACAAAACCATTCTGTAAAGTTCTGAGAAATGAAGATATTTTCTAAATATTATTATTTTACAGTGTAACCTACCTAATGTATATTTGCTTACATTGAAGAAATGGTAATTGTAAATTTATATGGTACTGCAGATTGAGATTTAAATGGTGCTTTTTTTTTTTATTCATTAAAGAGTAAAGCAAAACACCAACCAAAGGAGTCAGAAAAAAGTAAGTGTGGCTATAAGCAGCGGCAGCTCTTGTAGGTATGATTTATTTAATCAGTATTATTATTGTGAAATTTATTATTTATGTTATCGAACATTATTGTTCCATAAGTAGTAACAAGCAGTAACAGCTTCCATTGTGAGCAGTGGTGCAGATGAACTCCACCTATGAAATCAAATAAAAATATTTTTGTACCAGTTCAGAATTTATGTATGTTTTTTAATTTTTGTTTTACAATAGCCTTTTCAGGATTCAACCTTTGATGCTTAACACGTTCGCTGCCAAAGGACCTACGAGACCTACTTCGACCTACAAGGTAACTTGTGGTTGGCAGCGAACGTGTTAAAGATGAAGATTATTGCACCAATAGTGAATATTAAGATTACTTATATAATTGTTTATTTTTTCTATGAGAAAAAATATGTTTCGGTTTTATCAATAATATTTTCAAAATTTTTAATTTACGTTTTTGATATCATATTGGAATTATTTAATTATTACTTTTCAATAACTTGTGAGTAAATATTTCATTTAGGAATTTTGTAATTGTTGAATTATTAATTATTTGTATCTTATAAATAAATATTTCATTTAGGAAAGCTACATATGCATATGCAGGTCCACATACTTAAAGTTGGGGCTCAGAAGATGCACAAGAAAATACCCCCTCCCCTCAGAAAAAGGTTTTGGAAGCCCTTCCAAATAACATATGCAGATTGACTCTTAAGGCTATTAAATAGACCTTCTAATAAGCCCTACTAATGAATTCCTTGTGACAGATATACAATGTATCTTCAACATTCAGCATCAATGGTTGAATATAAAAAAGAAAATTTTAAAATAAAAGTTAAAAATATATAAAAAAATTGATATTATGCCCAAAGGGGAGTTTTTTCAACGTTTCGTGTGTAACCTTTATTTATTAAATATCATGTTCTTTGCACCTAAACCATAAAATTCAGTTCAAGAGTAATATTGCAAAATAATTTTAAATTGAGTATATCTTTAGAATTTCCGATACATAATCTCACACGCTGGAGATAAAAATATTTTTTCTGTACAACGTTGCTATTGCTCGTTTTGAAATCCTTGAGTTTGTCAATCAAAAAATTAAAGTTGTACAAAATATGGAATCGATAATAAAACAAATTTCAAATTTGGGCTTCCAGATGCCCATATTCGCAGTAGGATTACGTCATTCAAAATTAAATGGCTCTAGGTACCGTAGTTTTATCACAATGTGAGAAACATGTATACATTTATGCACATTCTTCATTATTTAATTTCTTTAAATATAATACAGGGATGTGACTATTTAATGCCAGCAATTTGAAAAGTGAATGGACATTCAATGTTTCCGATGCAAAATGCCGAAGTTCAGGGACAAAGTCCCTTTGGACTAAAAATAAAAAATGGATTGAAAATTAATATTTTTATTTATTTTTGAAAAGGTTCATCTGCACTACTACTCACCTCAAGAACTGCTGCTGATTGTAATTACTGTATATTCCAGCGTATAATACACACCTACAATTTCAATCTACATTTTAAAAAATTTTAGGTATATTTGCCATTTCTGACTTATTAAGACCTTTGGCTGTACCCTATTTTTAAGACCTGCAATCTTTCAACAAGTTGATGCCATCTTTCAACAAGATAATGGATGACATGTTGCTTATGCTGTCTTGATCTTCGTTGATGCAGAAGATGTTTGACTGTTGTCCTGACCAGCATATTCTCGAGATCTGTCACCCTCTGAGAATATCACGAGTTTCATAGTCATGGGCTGCCAAGAGACTGGCACATCACCACTCGCAAGCCACTGTGTTTAATTAACTATGCATCAATCTGAAGCTGCATGGAATGAAGTACCTGGATCTCTCATCCAAAGCTCAATTTGGCTTGATGCCTAGCTGAATTACAATTGTTGTTACTTCCAGAGGTGGCAGTTCTGTGCACTAAATTCTGCACATTGTGTACTCCAAACCACCTGCAAATTTAATCATGCCTTCCTTTGATTATACTGTATATATGTAATAAATAAGCTTTGCTATTTGCTTTCCTTCCTGGTAATTTTAATGGCCAGCATCGGATATGGTTGTACAAAGTACCAGATATTGTTGGTTCTTATCTCCTCCTTTCATCTTTCACATATTATTTTATTGAAACTGATGATGTTCCTCACCTAATTTTTAATATGCTTTTTAAAATAAATGAATGATTAAAATATTTTGAAGGCTTAGAATTTTGTTTAGTCTTTAATGAATTTTTATAATGACATAAATAATTAATTATGCCTTCATGATTGCATGGTAGCAGGAGAACCAGCTGCCGTAGCCTTGGGCCAGGTTTGAATCCCAGAGCAGGCCTGGATCTTTGTAAATGTATAGTGTCTTTATGACATGTGGTTTTAATTGAAATACTGTGTATCTGAAATTCCTTGAGAGGTTGGTTCAAGAAAAAGAGGAATGGGAAACCCTTAAATCTGTTGCCTGGCAGATTCTCTTTCAGAACTGAGACAGGCTTCAGCATATTCGTACTGTTTCATATAAGGTGATCAAGGCCTAAGCCAGGGGTGTCAAACTGAAATTGTATGCAGACTGCACTCATAACATAAAAACAACTTGGGTTTTTTTTTTCTTTTTTTACAAAATTAAACAAATTTATTAGAAATATGAAAAATATTTTAGATCAATTTTAAATTTCACGTACTAAATATTTTTGAAAGTAAGCAATAAAACTATCGTGAAAGAAAAAAATTCAGATTTCTGTTTATTTTCTATCTGAAATCTTAAATTTGGTACTTGCAAGAGATATTTTCTTGCATTATGTAATTCAAACATACTGACAGCTAAATTTTAAGAAAAAGAAGATTCTTTACCTTCAGCTTTAAGGAAATTACATTTTAGTTTCATCAATAGATGGTGCCAGTAGCTTAACTCTTGTCCAGCCGTTCTTATCTTATCACTATATCTTATCTCGTTCATTTGGCAGCTGAGGATGATAGTTCGATAAAACCATCGAAACTAGTCCTATAAAAATTTGCAATTATAATGTTGATTTTTGTTGTTTAACTTCTAAATTAATATTTGTTCTACATTTATTTTATCCTAATTAAATTTAGCTGGTTCAGTGCTATGGTTTGCAAGGAAATGTGCTACACATGACCATTTATCTGACAAATGGTGCAATATGATAGTAAATTGTTCAGCGTCCATTATATCATGTTTAGAATCAACAGTTATGACATACTACTTTGATTTCTGAACTTCAGTCTTAGAAGTGTGTATAATTTTTGTATTAATATTGAACAATGTCCGAGATTAAGAATCACCGAGACTTCGACAATTTTGGAAATTTCTAGATTTTAGATTATCAATTTCAGTCCAGTAACATGACATGTAGAAATTATAAAAAAGCATTCTTTATTAACATTTCTGTAAGGAAGAGTTTTTTTTATATAAAGAGAAGTTTTTCTGAATGACCATCACATGAGATTAACATATTATTCAAAGCCAAACTTGTGATTTTTTCTGGATTTGAAACCATTCAACAGATAATTCAGTAACTGATTAATGATTAAAACATTGTCATCACAATGCAATCATCTTCATTTAGTATTTTTTCTCATATTTCATTTATTGAAAAATTTCTTTTTTCATACCATATTCGAATATCTTCATATTTGTTGCTCTGATCATCATTGCCTAGCGTCTTAAGAAATATCCACTGATACATCCTCTCATTATCTTGCGATGCTTTACACATCAGATTTTTTATTAAAATGTTTCTAGAATCCTGGGATGGGCTTACTTCAGCATCAGTTTTTAAAAAGCTGCTTTATGTATACATTTCAGCATTCAAAATTATAATAACCATTGTCTGATGTACATTTTCAGGAAAAAAGAAAATAAAATGGGGATAATATAATTTGCTAAAATTATAATTTTGATAAGATTAATAATAATAGACAAAACAAAGTAATAAGCTGCTTCAAATCAGAAAGTTTTAAGAAGCACAACAATTAACTGTTAACAGAATTCTTCAGAATCTAATTTTTTCTCTCTACCCCACTGCAGAGTTACAACTCTCCCGATTTCTGATCGTTCTCCCGCCAACCTAATTTACAATATATTTCTCCCGACTTTCTCTTGTTCTTAAAATTTCTCACAATTTTTATGTAGCTTGATTTAATACTTCATTATTTGCAGCCTCTAAAAAGTGATTTGGGGTATCTGAAAGCACCTAGTTTTTCTCTAGACTGTATAGAAAACCAAATTAGTTTCATCAGTGAGAAATTAGGGCTCGTTTCTGCTTTGTGAGTAAGAATACATGTCCGAAAGCATCAAGTTCCATTTCTCCAACGAGCATCGAGTGCCATTGTGTGTCATCTGGCACGTATTAGCCAATGAGCACAAAGCAAGATCAAGACTGTTATTTCGTTCATCTTGTCACTAACCTGTGTAAACATACTTGCGTTCGAAAAATAGTTTAAAAAAATTACGATATTTCATATTAGTTATGTCTGCGAAAAAGGTAAAATACTCAGGTACTTTTCAAAAATCATACACAGATGACTTTTCTTCTAATATTTCCTCAAGGAAATATAATGCATTTGCGATGTGTACCATTTGTCATTGCGATTTTCTGATTTCACACGTGGAAGGGCCGATGTTCTCAAACATGTTCGTAGACAAAAACACAAAGACAACATGAGTTCTATTGAAAAAAACGAAAAGTTACTTTTTCT
The DNA here is from genome assembly GCA_000611955.2 of Stegodyphus mimosarum. Classification (NCBI taxonomy): domain Eukaryota; kingdom Metazoa; phylum Arthropoda; class Arachnida; order Araneae; family Eresidae; genus Stegodyphus; species Stegodyphus mimosarum. The sequence continues at coordinate 814,124 of KK114338.1, read as the reverse complement.
GTGGAAACAAAGGATCAAAATGTTATTAATGCAGAATGTACTGTTTGCATTTAAGAATTAGTAACTGAACTTTCAGACATTAATTAGTAAAGATTTAGTTAATTCATTATTAAAAAATATATTTTTATCATTGAAAATAAATCTCCCGATTTCTAAAAAAATTCTCCTGGCAAGTATGCCACTGCCATACCAAAGGATAAAAAAAAAAAAAACTAACTAACTAATATGAGCAACATTCCACCCCAAAATATTCCTTGGTATTTTTCTTTCTTTCTTTTTTTTTTTTTGCAGATAGAAAAATGCTAACCCCACAAGTACTAAAAGCTGAAATTGTGGTAGTGGCTAATGGTGGTCTGCCAATCAGTATACTGTCATTGGCCACAATTGTAATTCCCTAGTTAACAGTTGTTAAAAAGTGACACACATGAGAATCTCTATTCCTTGGTAGAAAAAAAATACTTTTTACATTACACTTGACTTTTTCTCAAGTGTTGTAATACAAGAAGCCCTCAACTTTCGTACAATTTGCTGTTTTGCACATTTTTAAAAATTCAGTTTTTTAAAGACATTTGTCAATATTGCAAAAGTTGTTTCCATTCATACAGTTGCTTCTACGAAGCATAGTAGCTTGCATTCACTCATACACTCGTAAATTATCATGTAGTGTAGCTGACTTCTCAGAATCATTGTGACATCACTATGGTTCATAGCTGCTGTGGTGGGAGTCAAATGTATGCAATGTATTAAATAGGGTTAGTTTTGCCTTAGGGCCATGTGTTGATATGTTGTGTGTTTTGCCAGTTTACTTATGTTTAAATATTTCAACTTTATAAATTTATCAACATCAGTCAGAAATAGGGAAACTGCTGTATTGATACAAACAAAAAGAAATTAAGGACAAAAAAATTATATATGATATAGCAAAAGATGAAAATCATTAACTGAAAGCAGTGACTCTTTTGCTTCAGATACATAGGGTGATGGACAATGAGACAAGATGCTATTTTTAAAAAAAAAAAAAAAAAAAAAAAAAAAGAAGGGATGATATTCAAATAATTGTTGACAAATTTATAAAGCAGACACCTGAAACAGCTTAAACACCCCTCTTTAACTTATTCATGCATATTTATAAGTAAATAATATTATTGATAAATAAATATTTTAAGATAAAATTTTTAATTAAAAAAATTTCTCTATTTTCAAACACTTAAGAGTGGGAACCAATAATCCGCAAAAGCCGAAGGCTGCCTGTATTTATTTCTAGACTTTGTGAGACTATGTGATTTTTTTTTTAACTAGATGTCTATATATTGTATCATTACTGATTCTGGGCATCCAAATTTCACACCTTTCTACAGTAATTTCAATTAATTCATCACATATGATCAATGATAAATAATTTGCATTAATTTTTTTCCAATTTTATATTGTTGGTTATATTTTTTTCTGTTGTTATTTATACATCACTTCAGATTTTCAATTTTTTGCATTTATTTATTGATGCTGATATGTCTCTCTCTCTATATATATATACATGGAGAACATGGAGTGGTGGAGAGTACTAAAACATGCATTTTTTGTATAGGAATGTAGGGTCTAAAGTGACGGGTTAAGGCATGAATGCAAAAAAACGACACGAGAGGAAAATGTGTTTATGTACAAAATCAACGCAAAATGCTTCTTTGCAGCAATACAGTATTCACAATAAATGTTGAAAAAAGGGAACGCTAACAGTGATAGGAACTACAGCTGTGGTTCGCGGGCAATGGAGTGGTAGAGGGTGGTAGTGAGTCGAACAAACCATGATCCGATGCATCAGAGGATCATTCGCAACTCTGATGTCGAGCGTGATGGGTGAGTTTACGCACAGAGGAAAAGCTGACGTGTGTCACGTTTGTGATCGCATGTGATTCCAGCATGATAATTCACACTCACCCAGCCCATAATCACCCTCGGGTTTACAATTACTTGGATGGGACATTTCCGGGCTGATGGATTGGCCGTGGTGGACACATTCGACAGCCACCCTGTTCGCCAGATTTATCCAGCTTGGATTTTTTTTTTTATGAGGCCATCTGAAGAGCATCATTTACGAGACTCCCGTTGACTCGCTGGAGGACCTCGTCGCATGACTATCCATTGCAGCTGCAAGTGCGAGCGAAATCCCTGTCATTTTTCAAAATGATCGTCAATCCCTTCTGTGACGTTACCAAGCATGTATTACTGCTGATGGTTGCAATTGTTGATTTTGTACATAAGCACATTTTCCTCTCTTGTCGTTTTTTTTTTTGCGTTCGTGCCTTAACCCGTCACTTTAGACCCTACATTCCTATAAAAAAAATGCACGTTTTAGTACTCTCCACCATCTCTCCAAGTTTGTCCCATGATCTCTGAAACACTCTGTATATATACACTGGTTATCATGAAAGAAGGAAAAATCACAAAAATAGCGATAACTTCCTCAAAAATAAGCCAAACCGTGTAAAATTTGAATATGTTGCCAAGTAAGAGTAGCTGAGTATAACTGTGATATGCAAATTAGTGGCACTGCACTCAGAATACGTCATCTGCGAGGAGCATGAAAGTCCAAGTTTGAGAGCAAGCCCATATATTTCACTCTGATAGTGACATCAGAAATTCAAGATAGCCAATTCGTAACAATGACCTCCAGGCATCATTTGCCTGCAGAACTACGATGGAGAGCCATTGGGAGACTAGAGGTAGGACGAATCCTATCAAGCATGTTTGGGATCCTTTAGGGAGACGTCTAGCTGCTCTCAATCTGCCCCCTCAGACCCTTGCCACGCCTGCAACTGCTTTGCAAGAGCAATGGTTCCCGCTTCCTATGGAACTGATAGACCGCATAGTTGAAAGCATCACACATTGCTGTATGTGCTGTATTGCTTCTAGAGGTGATCATATTCCATATTGAAGGTACTTTTCCTATAGCAAACTAACACCTTCAATTTGTTCATACATGTGCTAATTTCTATACTACCATAATTGTCTGGTAATTTTTTTTATGTTATTTGATAACTTACTATGTGCTGTATATTGTGGGTAAGTTTCATAAAATTCGACATGTAACTTTTTCAGTAATCGTGATTTTTGTGATTTTTACTTAATTTATGATAACCAGTGTAGTTCTTACTTTTATAAAGCTATTGCTAGTTTAATAACAACTATCTAAAAAAACTTGTTAAAGAATTCTACTTCATAATCTAATTATGTTATGCATTCATGAAAATTGTAGATATAAATAGACATTGAAGCTTAATTATAGTGTAGCTACAAAAATAATGATTAATATAAGTTTGCTTTTTTATGTAATGCCTTTTAAAGATGTCCACTTTGCAAAAAAAAGGGGGGGCAGTTCTATATCTTCATTTCTACTGGGCCGATTGATGAAATTCATATTGTGTTTTTCATGTCTCAAAAGCACGACTTAGGATATGTATTAGATTTATAAATAGCATCTTTCTAATATACAAGTTTGACACAAAATTGGACTTTTTCTGAGAAGACATGCCAGTTTTTCCGCATTTTGATTTTACGACTCAAATAATGCTAAAGTGCCAAGTTTTGTAAAAATCGCGCAAGCAGTTTTTAAAAATTAGCTCTAAGAATTTTAGCTTCTGCGTGTTAATTGAATTTGGTATATATTTATTAAATATAATTTTTTTTTATTAAATTTATTTGATTCTTCCTTTTACATTTCAAAATTTAGGTTTGTTCCAAATAAAATTCACCTATTTTTTATGATTTATCTTTAAAATTTGTATTTTAAAATAATTGTTATAAATTTTTAGAAAAAAATGTTGAATTATAACCTGTAAAATTTTGACAATTGTCTTAAAGTAGATGTATTTATAAGCAAGTATGCAAAAATTAGAATTTTTTATTCAAAATATCCTAAGATATCCGTGAATTTACACATTGGTGAGGTTTTGAAATTTGACATATTCGTTATAAGCGATAATAAAGCCAAATAGGGTTTAACCACTTTGTTAAATTACTTGAAAGTAAAAAAATGCGCCAAGATAAATTTTTAAATTTCTCTATTAAATTCACCTAATTTTACAGAATTTAATATTTAGCGTAATTTGAATCGTAGAATTGAAATATAGAAAAAAATTGGCATGTCATTTCAGCAAAAGTCCGATTTTGTGTCAAAATACCTATATTAGAACAATGAGATATACAAATGTAATATGTATTCTAAGTCGCGCTTCTGAGACATGAAAAAATGCAGTTTGAATTTCGTCAATCGACTCAATAGGACGGGAGATATAGAACTGTCTTTTTTTTGGGCGAGGGAGGGGATGCGAATATTTAAAATTACATAAATATTTTTTATTTTCAAAATATAAGAGAAAGATTTTATTCGGTTCTTAATTTCAGTCAAAGCCGCCAAAAGGTTAAAAGAAAACAGAAATGTCAGATGAGTAAAATTAAGAATTTTACTCATCTGACATTTCTGTTTTTTTTTTTTAACAATTGCCAGTTTGAGTGTGAATTAACATTTTGGAGGAATATTTTTTGTGATGCATTGACAAATACGTATGATGGGTTAATATTTGAATTCTTTTGAAATTATGTGGTGCTAAATTTTGCGTCCTATCAACATTTTGGCGATTTCAAGATCAGTTCGTATACAATTTTTTTTAAGCGGAGATTTGCGAAATTTCGATGATTTTTCTTGCAAATGTAGTAACACTGATAATTGTCATTGAAATAATGATATTATATCAAAATTATAATGAAGAAATGACTTTAAAATAAAACATTTTTAAGTTTCTGCTGCCATATTTTAAAGTGACATTATTTTCCATTTTGGTAACTTAGGAATATTTTGATTCTGGAAAATTAATAAGATAAATGCTAGAAAGCAGAGCTTCCAAAACACTTAAAAAAATTGTTACTCTAATTTTTTAAAAATTAATATCAGTTGTCTTCTTTTATATTTTCCATCATGAGAGATTTTTCTCATGTAATTCTTTCAGAATATTTAAATGTGTATCAGTTTTCTCTTAAAAACTTGCCTTTCTGAATTCCCTCCCCCTAAAAAAATCTTCTGTTTTTTTGCTCTTATGAATTTGGCAGGGATTTTTTTGGGGGGGGGATTTTAAAGCTTGTAGCTCGGAAGGTCTAAAGACAAGATTTATACAATATCCAAAAAGGAATACAATTTATACAATTTCCAAAAGGGACTTTTATACAAAAATGTGATGAAATAAAAAGTTTCTACATAGTATTAAAAAATTATGGATGTATTTTATAGGAAATTAGTGACGAATTTCTCATCTTTTTGAGAATTTTCGGAAGAACAGTGAAAACAAAATTGTTTGAATTTTCTCCTTTTGATCCCAGAAATCCTTCATTTAACATGTTTATCTTCCCTTTATTTTGTTATCTTTCAACTAAACACAAGCATTAAAGCACATAAAGAAACCGAAAACCGATCATTTATGAAAAGTTTCATCATTATGTCTCAGCACACCATGCATACCTCATTTCCCTCAGCCTGCCCTAAATTCTAAAAAAATTTGCCCTAAACTAATATAGCTTTTTTTATTGAACTTATTTGATTCTTTCACATTTCAAAATTTAGGTTTATTCCAAATAAAATTCACTGAGCGTAGTGTGCTTAGTTGCTTAATGCTTCACTAAATTCTAAAATTTCTGTCGTACTGGCTCTATTGTCCACCTTAACCTTGTATCATTTCACTTTTATTCTCAATACTAATAATGTTAAAGAAATAAAATTAGCAATTTCTTCTGTGCATTCTGAGTACAAGCAGTTCTTTAGAATAACAGAAATCTTAAAATTCTGAAATGAAGAGGAAATTCATTGACAAGAAATTGATTTTATAAAGAGTATTTAACAAATGAGGAGATGAAGCAGAGACTAGGGAGAACGTTGATTTGTTTATTGAAACAAGTAAACTTTGAAAAAAAAAAAAGGAGAGCTAGAGCGAAGGAAAACTGAGGTAAATTAGCTAAAATATCTGCAAATTAAAAAGATGCATAAACATTTTGTTGCTTGTTGCTGCTATTTTAATGTATAGTTATACTAATATCATAATAACATTTCAGAATGGATATCATAAATTATAACTGCTGTTAAATTTTCCTAGTGCTTTTTTAATGGATATTTTGTAGAAATTTAAAAAAAAATTCCAAATCTATTATGACTAAGGGTATCTCACAATATAATTTAATTATTTGTAGCTAACTGCTCATCCTTAGAAGATATTGCTATATGTCAAAGTAAGTTATCTTCTTTCCATAATCCTTATTGTGAATGCAAAATACAACACAAAATTGTAAGCATTAATATGAAACTTTATTCTTTACAGCTAATAAGACTTAAAATAATACAAAACCTGTCTTTTCTGGTGCTTTGAACTTTGTATTAAATACTGTATATTAACTCGAGCAAATCTACATGAAACTAATTGCATTAGATGAAGTGCAACTAACTTCCAACACATGCCACCATACCATTGTCAGACGTTCACATCTATTCTGATCAGCGATTCTGCCTCTAAGCAATCAGCTGTCTGGTAACAACCAAGCTTCTATTATGAATCATTCTGATTATTATTTTTCAACTTATGCCCCTTGACATGAAACTTGCATATATCTCTGGACTGAGTGACTATGTGACAAAATGAGGCAGAAAAGAAAGAATAATTATAAAGCTAACTATTAGTAAAATTTAAATAAAAAGTCACAAATCTTCTTTCAAATATGCGGGACTACTAAATTTTGTGATTTAATGTTAATTGAAAAAAAAAGTTATGAAGTTAATTTTAATCTCCAATTTGTTTTATAACTAAAATAAATATTAGATTATGTTTAATAATAATGCATCCAATTTACAGATTTATTTTATTTTAAAATATTATAAGAAAAGTGAAGTTTGGGCACTAATAATTGCTTTAGTTTATTCAGTTCTCTTTGCTGACAGGTCCTTAATTTTTTTCATTAATGGTGTTAGAAGTCCTTAATTTCCACATGCAGAAGTGTATACAAACCCTGTCTTCATGTATTTTTTTTATTCGGACTTAACATATCTAAGTAGAGAAATGTTAACACATTTTTAGAATGCTTCTGATAAAAGAGTAAGAATATGTAGATATTGTAGAATAAAAATTACTGTTATCAATGTGTAATTTGTGTGAGAAATACTGTCAGATGCCTTGAAATATATGTTTTTCTTTCAAAATATTGCATATAAACAAGTTGTAGATTGAAGGATCTGTTTTCACCCTTTCCAAAGAAAAATATCCATTCCGAATTCAAAAATGTGTGAAATACGCTTAATAAAAATTTCTAAGTGCAAGACAAATTGGCTTTATTACTTGGAGAGAGAAAAATCATTGATTTTTTACATTAAATTTCCTCATAAAAGGTATTTTATAATGTTTCTGAACTGAAGTCTCTGGTAACAGGAGACAGTCCTTAAATACATCTGTAACAATGGCTAAATATTTAAATTGTCTATATCTTTTAGTAAATCGTATTATAATTTGAAAATTGTTGTAGTCTGATAACCATTGTTGTTTATTATTTTTCTCTTAATCTAACATCATAGGTAAACAACTATTCAAGAAATGTTAAATCATGCAGTCTTTTTGAAATATCTGTATCTGTACTACAGTTATGTCATTTATCTACTATTTTATTTTAATACTTACTATAGCACTTTATTACTGTAGTATATCAGAAATATACTTTTACAGCTGAGTTAGAAATTTATATTTAAGATTCCAAGAAGTGGTGAAGAAATTTCATAAACTTTCATACTCAACTGCAATATATTTAAGAATTAAGGAAGTAATATCTGCAAAGAGTTATACTTCCCTCCCCTCAAAAAAGGGGGTGAAATGAAATAAATTAGTAAAAGATTTATGGAATAAATGATAACAAGTGACCAGATATATGAAGAGAATTTCTTTTCTTTTCTATTGTATAATTTTATCAACTTTATATTTACATAAATATAAAAATTATTAGAACTGTAAAATTACTTTTCCTTTATATTGCATATTTTTTTAAACTTTATTTACATAGCTATAAAAATTATTAGAAATATATATGAATTATTTAAAAATGTATTCCTGACAAAATTCTTCTCCAGGAATATATTTTTGTTACAAAACTTGGTACTGAAATATGTATTGATATCATTGACAGTGACAGATATGATTATAACATATTTGTATTGATTATAAAAGTACTAAATGTATGGGTAACATTACTAGAAATGTAATACCAAACAATAAGCATATTTACAGCATTATAATCCTGTGAGGCATAAATTTGAAGGCAGGTTATTATTATTATTATTATTATTTCAGTTTTAAAATCATATAACAGCTTAAAATCAAGGATAGCTTCAATTCAAAGTAATACAGTGTGTCTTCTATAAAATGCCTTTTGCATAGAATTAATAACTTTTAATTCATAATTAAAATCATAATGCTTACATATGTTTCATAAAAAAATTCTTTCAGATACGTAATGAGCGAGAAAGAAATTGTGTGTGCAGCCTTAGACAATACTTCCTTAAAACAAGAAGGGAATCTCGGAAATTCAAATACTACATGTGCAGTTCAAGAAAAATTGTTAAATTCTGTTGGAAGTGACGATGTGACTGTTGGGCTGCAACCTGATGAGAAAAATGATCGTGAGGACTCAGAACAAGAATTTGAGGAGGATGTAATGACTGGTTCTTATGGGGAAATATCACTGGATCGTGAACTTCTTTCTTGTTCAAAAAATAGTGATTTTCAGAGTAGCAGAGAAGATGAGAAACAGTCAAATGAAAATGGTGAAGAGTGTGCAAATGAAGAAGCTGTGAGAGAAAATAAGAGACCTGATAGTTTAGTCTTGATAAAAAGTTCATCTAATTTTTCAGCAGATGAATTGGTTGCTTCAGACAAAGAATCAACATATGTACAGCAGGTTCACAAAAGTCAACAAACATCTGATGGTCGCACAAGCGATGAAGTATCTCCTTCTATCAGTTCAGAAGAATTTGCTCTGCATTGTTGTGGACGAGGTAGGACAAGTAGTGATACAAGTGGCCTTTCAGAACTTCAGGGTACCCTGACAGTTGATGGAGATATGGTAACTTTTGTTGCTGAAGACTTGCATGAAAAGATAAAAATGAGCAGCCCAGTATCTCGGTGGACAGGTGAGGTTTTATACTTAATGAAAATTATCATTAAATGTTTTGCCATATTATTTATTTCCTATCCTTTTATTCTTCTCTGATATAATGTTTAGTCAACATTTAATAATAGGATTATTAGAATGGCCCTCAAAAGCCCTTAGGTTTTTTCGAAATGATTTTTGGTCCTTAAAAGACCTAGTTTCAGCTCAAATCTGCAAAAAGCTGTTAATTTTACTTATCTGACATTTCTGTCTGTTTTTATGATTGCCATTTTGAGTGTGAATTGAAGTAATAGTTTTTTGGCAGTTCATTGAAATATATGCATTTGATGAGTTATCATTTTAATTCATTTTTACTTCTTATATATATGGGGCAATAGCCAAGTTTCTGGGCATGAGGTCTTACCTCGATTGAAACATAAACATTTCAATTTTTTTTTTTTTTGTAAATAAAGATTTTATAAAATAATACATCAAGAACAACCTTTCCCTTTTGGAACGTTTAGGGAAATGATTACATTCATTATGCCGTGCTAAATTTGTAGATTTTAAGATGAATTTGTATAAAAATTTTAATTCTCAGATTTGCAAATTTTTTGATGTTTTTATAATTTTTACTAACATAATAACATTGATAAATACCGTTAAAAGTATGATAATATATTTAAAGTATGTTTAAAAATAGAATATTAAAATATTTTAACTTTCCTCCTCTCATATTTTAAAGTGACATTCTGGCGACTTTATTTTGGCAGAATACTTTAATTCTGAAAAATAAACAAAATAACAAATGCTATAAAGCACAGCTTCTGAAACATCATCATGGCACAAACTGGAACATGAAACTCTTACACATTCTCTTCTTAGCAAAAATTAAAAAAAGCTACTGTAATTACCTTAAAACTAATTTTATTTGTCTTCTTTTATATTTTTTATGATAAAGAGTTCAGGTTTTTCAGGATATTCAAATGTGTATCTCTTTTCTGTGTAAAATTCATTTTACACTCTTCTTTTCTGAATTATTTTTTGAAAATAATTCTTTTTTTTTTTTTCCTTTTTCTTTTTTGATTGTACATTATTGGTAGGCATAATTTTTCTTTTGGATCTTAGACCTTTCATATCTTGAAGGGTTTAGAAGGATTTGATGGTAAGATGTAGAGAACAACAATTTCATAAAAAGAAAAAAAAAATCAAATTTTAAATTCCGTCCAAAGGGGCATTTTTGTAATGTTTTGTGTGTTATTTTTATTTATTAAATATCATGTTCTTCGCTCTTAAACCATAAAATTCAGTTCAACAGCAGTATCGCAAAATAATTTTAGAATGAACATATCTTTAGCATTTCTGATACACAGTTCCGCACCCTGGAGATAAAAAGGTTCCACCCTCCCCATAAAGTTTTGCCATTCCTTGCTTTTAAATTGTTGAGTTTGTTCAACAAAAATTCGCTTTAAAGTTTTACAAAATATGAAATAGGTAATAATACAAATTCCAAATTTTGACTATGCGCATGTTCGGGTGTTAATGTACGTTAACGCTTTGTTATTCAGAATTGGATGGCTCTAGGTACCATTGTTTTATCACATTTGGAGAAACATACATATATTTATGCAGATTCTTCATTATTTAATTTCTTTAAATATAATACAGGGCGATAACATTTGGTGGCAGCAGTTTGAAAAGGGAATCGGTCATTTATAGTGAATCAATGAAAAATCACAAAACGAAAACAGTAGTCCTTCAGGGACAAAGTCCCTTTGGACTTAAATGACAAAAAAAAAAGATGTATTCATGCTATTAACACGTAACTATTTTATAGACTTTTACTGAACTATTTTATAGAAAGTTCCTGTTGAATTTCTTATTTTCTGGAAGGTTTTTGGAAAACAGTGAAAATAAAATTATTTGAATTTTTTTTCGTTTGATCCTAGAAGTCTTTCTTTTAACTTGCTTATCTTCCATCTGTTATCTCTTTTTTTCACTGGACACAAAGACAGAAAATTGCAAAAGTAGTTTTAATCTTGTCACATGGAGGGTATCTGTAAAAGAAATTTTTCTGTTGGTAAAGAAATTGAAAACTAACAAAATAAACAAACTGAATTGACATACAAACCACATACATGTGCCATTTTTTGTCTCGTGTAATCTCTGTGGGTTCTACATTCTGCTGCCAAGTGCCTGCCTAAATTCTAAAACTTTTGCTTCCTGTAAATTCACTGCTCAGTTCCAGACCTAAATTCTAAAAATTAGCCGTCCTTAAATTTTGCTGTTTGGTACTTCAATGAATTCTAAAAATTTTGGCACACCAGTTCTGGTGCTGGCTCTGATTATATATCATGTCCTATATTCCTGGAATTTTTACACGTTTGGAATTCAGCATTTCCCGCATTTTCCGGATAATTGAATTTTTACTGAATATTAAAAAAATCCATAGCTCAAAACCCAGAAATAAAAAGTAGATGAATAAATTGTGCAAGAAAAATTAAGCAAATTTTTCAATTGAAATTGGAAAAGAATATTGATTATGCATAATTTATCCAGTGGTATAGCTGCAGTAACAAATATTTAAAACAAACATCAGTGATTAACAGAGCACTGGAAGTGCTCTTGTAAATCTTTAAAGCTCTTGTAAACACTGAAATATAAATGAACTTCGGAATACGAAACACTGCATCAGAATGGTAAAATGATGATTTTGTTTTTCTTCTCTTGATATTGCTGTTGATTTTGTCACGTAATTGAAGATGACAATAAACACACCTGTTTTAGTTCTGTAGATGAACTGTACTTATGGAAGGGCTACTTTACGTTCATGGTTAACAAGATGATAAAAAGTTAAATTTATTCTTTTCACAAGAAATAAAACAAAATTCCGAAATATTTCCTCAGAGATATTCGTATAATATCACATCTCACAGCAGTTATATTTTTAAACTACTAGAATATAAACAGAACTCATATTCAAAATACAAAAACTAATTCGATCTCACAGCGAATTTGCTACAATCAAATAACAGTGCTAAGTAAACAACAGTTCACTTAAAACAGCTATGTCTGGGTAGAGATGTTTTCCCACAGCTTTTATAAGCCTTTTAATCAATCACGAGATCACTCTGGTATTTTCTTGATTTTTCTGGATATCAAAAATAATTACAAGATATCTATTTATTAAATATTAAATGCACATGCTCTTGTATTTTTACTTTTCCTGCCCAGCTTTCTCTTACAATTCATCATATGCTGCATTGTATGGGAAAATAAAACAATTTTAATTACAATTTTAAATAATAGTTAAATAAATACAAAATCTTTAACAATAGCTTTCAAGTGTAGTAACATGGTGAATCATTGTGCTTCTTTGTAATTTTTTAATGCTTACCATTGACAACAAGAATGTTATGTAAAGTATCTTAATTAAAAATTTTGTTATGATTTATTTAGAAGCAGCATTGTATTTATTCTGAATTTTTGTATTTCAAACCAGTTATATATTTTCTCTTCCTAATTTTTAGCTGTTTTGTTTTTATAAGAACTTATCTATCGTATAAAAATGTAAGTTGATGTATTTTTTAAATGTTTAGTTTTAAAAATAAACAAAAGGAACAAAACATATTTTGGATGATAACAATCTTCATTTGTAACCAGATGCAAAGTTTTAGTTTGTTAAAAAAAATTTTTAATGATATTTTTTTTCTTTGTACAGATTCTTCATCTTTTCCTGGTTCTCGATCATCCACACCCAGCCTTTCTAGACAAGTCTTGCAATCTAGTGTTCATGTTATTGACCCAAATATTTTAACTGATTTGGAAATGCATGCTAAGAAAGTTGCTACTTGCCTTGATACTATGCTGGAAAATCTTAGTGGAACATTGCAAAGTGTAAGTTTTTGAGTGAAAACTTTCCAGATTTTCTTATTTCAGTTTAAGGTATTGCTAATTTTTTTAGTTTATATACATTGACTATAAGTTATATATTTGATATAAGACGTGATTTTTAATTTGTTAACAACAAACATGCTTTTGCAGTGGCTAATTTTGATGCTTTTAAAAATTGTTTTTGTTTTCTTAATGAATTGTTTCCTTTTTTTAAATAATTTATTTGTATAAAAATAAAAACTGTTATTTTCTAATAACATTTTTGTTCTATTGATGATAGTGAATGCAGAAAATAGTTTTAGATGTGTAGTAGATTATTTGCTTAAGATCTAATACCAAAATTATTCAGTAGGGAAAAAAAGGGGGGGGGAGGAGCAGTGGCCATATTTAATTTAAGAACACTGGGCACAGCAAAGCAAGCATGATTGTAGAACATCTGTTAAGGAATATAGTTAGGAAACATGAAAAATTAAGGTACTAGAATTTTAAAAACTTCAGGAAGGACTAGATTGGAATTAATATTAACTAAAGAAGATAAATTTTTGTGAATGTAAAAAGATCTTTGGATAATTTTTTGCAAAGTGAAAATTGTGATTAGTTTGCAACTATGATTAACTATTGAAGATTTGTTTATTTCTCATTTTTTAACATAGGTTTTGTATTCTTTGACACAAAATTTTGACATTCTTTTAGTTTGGCAGATATATCTCAAGGTATATCACAATGGCAAGATATGCTATAAATTCACCAAGAATTAAAATCAGAGATGGAATTTTTAAAAAGCGAACAATAAAAATCTACTAATAGCTGAAAAAAGCACATGACAGTTGAACTTTTGGAGAATAAATGAAATATTGTAACTGTTAGAAGGATGGAATAGAATGATAACAAGTGTTATTGATGTTATTTAACTGTGAAATGTCTTCTTTGATGGTAAGATGATTTTTTTTTTTTTTTTAAATCTATATCAGTGAGCATGAGAGAAAATTCTCTGTTAAGGCAACCATCTTGACAGTTCATTAGCAAGCAAAGATTCTGAAGCACAAACTTTGAAATACAAATATAAGAGTAAAAAGGAAGCTATTTCTTGCTTAGCAGGATGACATGATTTAAGCATAGGAAACTAAATAAACAGGAAAAAGGTTTGTGATAAACAGTGGTGCTAATATCGAGTTCATTGCAGATTATTAAAATATCAAGAAAGGAAGGGAATTACCAGATTCAAGTTGGATCAGTTGAATTCATAGTGGATAAATCTCCTTTATTATCATCAAAATGCCTAAATGTCATCTGTTTAGTGAATCCAGAGCTGAAAAGATAGTTTTTCAAATAATTTAATCTAAAAAAGTGCATGTAAAATATCCGCAAGTACTGAACTGAAGGGATTAATCATAACTAAGCCTTCCTTTCTTCTTTGATAAGATTTGAAATGAACAATTTATTGTTAAAATTAGCATTGTGAGTAATTTGGTGGATTGTGTCTGTGCTTCTGAAATTTTAATGAATAAAAAAACTTTTTCAATAGCAGCAATGATTCGAAGACCTGAAGATTTAGATGTTTTGGAAAAATTGAAGTTGTACTTTAATATTATCCTCCGAAAGAGCAACATTAGAGATATTAATAATGGGAAACTGAACAGAATGGGTGGGTCTAGACAACTGGGGGCTGAGCTTTTGGAATTTAAAAGCAAGAACTTTTTCATGGCATTAACAAGTGGTTTCGGTTCTAGCAATAAAGGAGAAATTAAGTAGAATTGTTAATTCTCAAATGAAGATGATATAATTCATGTTCAGTTGTGGAAAAATTTCTACACATGTTCCTTATAATATGACAAAGAAGTGTTGCTAAATTTTAGAAGCACAAACAGAAGAGTTACAATTTCATTTCACTCTATAAATTTGGGAATGATACTCTAAGAAAATGGTGACAGTTAAAAAATTTCATATGCTTGAGGTATAATTCACCAGTTAAATTTCATGTCTGATGGCCTGTTAAACTAATTGTGGGGGACAACACTAAAAGTATGAAATAGCAGGAAGAGATTGAAATGGTTAAAATGCAAAACTTTATGGGTAATATTAAAAAAAATTAAAAAGAATAAAAACTAAAGAACCCAATAAAAATAAACATTGCTTATGATGCAGCAAAATGTTATTGGAATCAGCATTGTGTACTTCTGCCATTCAAAAACCTCTAATAAGTTTTGCAGTTTGTGTAATTTTTTTCTAGTGCTAGTTTTGGAAGGATGCTAAATCTTTAGAACTTCTCATTACAAGTGCCTTATTATTGTGGATGTTCATTACAGATGTTTTACTGTGTTTTTGAGATCAGATATTTTAATCTGCATAAAACCGAACTTGACAATGTGATTATTTTTATACCTTAAGGATCATATCACTGCCCTTATATAGGAATTCAGTGAAGACTCTGCATCTGGGTGTTAAAAATAAATGCTCAGATGATCAGCTAGGAATATATTGAAGGAAAGCAACCAATGAAATGAAGGGAACTGAAGGAAGTAGACTTCTTGCAGACTTGCACAATTTATGCTACAACAAATATAATACAAACTTATGACATTTCTCAAATTTTTAAACTGGAAGCAGAAGGATTAGATTACAATTTATGTATATTGTATTAATCAATAGATGCCTTGTTATAATTCTGTTTAAAAATATGTTAGTTTTATATTGCCTTTCAACCCTGACTATATTGGGTTAGCAAGTTTCTTTCCCCAATGGAAAAAGCCGGCCAGAAAAAAATAGGTTCTATATCTGTATTTTATTCATACATATAAACTGTTATACTACAGATAAATAGATAGATTCTGAGACTAAATTTTGGTTATATTTGTGATAAATAGCAGAGTAGCATTGTAAGTTAGAACGCATAGAAAAAAAATGAATTAAATTAAATTACAAAATTGAATTACTGTGAAAACTGTGTAATAAAACATAACAGTCTTTGCTATTGCAGGCAATATATATAAATACAAAATAAAATTCAAAATAAAATCTGGTCTAATTTTGAACTTAATCTCACTACACTGCATAGTTCATGTGAAACTTCAGAAATAACATATTCCTATCTACCATACAAGAATTAATGTATTGTGTATGGCATCAAAGTAAGATTTTGGTACAGTAAATTCTCAACAGGATTGGCAAGTTTCTTCCATGTTGCGGAAAATGCGCTAAAAGAAATTGATTTTTAGACCTAATTTTATATAATATTTTATTCGTATGATATTACTGTATTGCTAATTAGTTTAAATATTTTCGTTACATGCATATTTGGCTTATTTGTATGTTGTGATAACTTTGTTTGGTTATATGTATATGTGCTTGCAATAACATCTGCTTTGGCGTCAGATAGAACTTCGTTTGCCAAGAGCTACCAGTTAAAGAAAAAATTAGGAACAACTGAATGATGAAAAGAAATTAAGCAAAGTATTGTATAAATTAAGACATTAAAACATTGAAATATTCCTAAAACCTACTATTTCAATATACAAATTTAAAAATAATTAATTTCTTTATACAATTTTCAAGTGAAATAATAATTTTTTTTTATTACTAAGGCCAACATGTTTGTAAGGAAAAAATGTAATTATTTAACTACTTTGCATTTTATTGTAGAAGTAATAAAATATTTATTTTTAAATAAGTTAAATTATATTGTAAAAATACTTGCATTGCATATCTTATATTCTGTTTCAAAATGTTTTTATCTTAAAAAAAAAGCAGCTATTTTAATATTTATCAGAGTAATAAAGCAGTTGTAGCGTTTTTG
Organism: Stegodyphus mimosarum; assembly: GCA_000611955.2. Lineage (NCBI taxonomy): Eukaryota > Metazoa > Arthropoda > Arachnida > Araneae > Eresidae > Stegodyphus > Stegodyphus mimosarum. The sequence goes on along the minus strand of KK114338.1, from coordinate 797,272 downwards.
TAGAAAATTGTATTTACATCCAAAATTTGCTTATTTACCAAATTACAGTTTATCTTTAAATGGAATTGAGAATATTAAAAAGTGAGGGGGAATAGAAGCTTTGGTATTTTCTCATAGTAACTTTTTCATCAAAAGATAATGTGGATAAGAAGTTTATTTGTGGTATTTTTAGAAACAATATCCATACCTTGGTTTGAATAAATGCTATTTATGAAGTATTATAAAATAATTCTAAAAATTTAAATTGATATGTGAAAAGAGATGTTATATTATTAATTATTTGTTGTATTGCATTTGTTTTGAATTATGATACTTGGTTGGTTAATATGATAATTTATAAATATTATTGGTTATTCTAGATTTCATCTCTAACAGTTGAGTGCATGGAAACATATGAAAACTCAGTGTGTAAAACTTGTGATGCTGTTGATGTTAATATAAAGGTGTGTATTTCAGATTATCCTATATTTTATTTCCCCCTCTTCAGTATGCATTGTGCATTATATGATCAAGAATAGCTTACATTCCCATGTGCATGCTTTATTTATGAAAAAGATAAATATAAAATTAATCCACATCTGTTTCTGTAGCAGCCCTTGAATTTAAACAGGTTTCCCACAAGATTTTTGAATTTGCTTCTAAAATTTGATTCTTCCTCAATAGCATTAATGAAACTGTGCAGTATCATTTCCACATTTGGCACTATGCATTTCAGCTAAATCAAATTCTTTGCTAAATTTGCCTCAAATCAAGTCATATTGCTAAAATGTGAAATGTGATTTTGTACTCTTTAGAGCTCATTTCTAGTTTTTCCCACTCCATTTATGGTGATTATTACATCATTCTGTATTGCAGTTAATTATTCTAGCTTCAAGTAGTTAATTGATTATGGACCTCTGTGCAGCTTCTTGATAATTAAAATTCATATTTTTCAATGAGTAATGCTGGAATTGAATTCATTTTTTTTTTGAAAAATGTAGAAAATCCAAATAAGGGTTACTGAGAAAATGTAAAAATTTTAAGTTACTTTATTTTGATAAAATCTGTTACTTTAGTCAGCCTATCAATGTAATCGAGCTGCTGTTATTTCAAAGCTTCTCTTTTTCTGTATTAATAGCAATTACAGTTGATTGGCTCAGCTGAAATAGAAATTCATGTAAGTAATTTGATGAAAAATTTGCATCATATCATGATACCACAGATGAAGTTGTTGAATTCTTTACTGCGACTCATGTTATATTTTTTTTTTTTTTTTTTAACTTCAGTACTGGTTTCAGGCATGTGTGATCCACATAGCAAGTCATCGTGAAAGGATATTCGATTGCTTTTATTCATATAATGTGCATAGTTTTGTCAATTTTTTTTGTATAATTTTATATATGTGCTTATAGGCAGTATATCAGCTGATGGCCAAATGTGAAGAGTTAAGCAATTCAATGAACCCACTTTATCGGATATCAGGTGACATGTATCCTTTTTTTTAAAGATTATAGAATATTTTATTGTGCAGCCTTCTAATATCGAAATTGCAGTTCTATAAATCTTTTAATAGCCAGAAATACTGATTCTACTTTTAGAGTTAGAAGATGCAAGCACGAGGAAAATAGGTACTGCTATTCTATACGGAGCTTAATGAGAAATAGGAATGTTACATTTCAGCCTTGCCGAGAAACAGTTATCGATGCTCTCAAACAATTCATTTAGTGTCTAAAGTACATGGTTTATTTAATATATACAAAGAGAAATAATTTAATATAAATTTGAATTTATTATTTCATTTAACACAAATTTGTAAGGAATTTATTAAAAATAACACATGGAAATATATCCAAAATTTATTTTAAACAGGCACTTTCTAGTGGCCACAATTCAGCAACTGCTGCTAATAATGCATAAACACGTTTCCATGACTGACATAATGCCTGAAAATAAGCTGTTCTGGACATAAGCTAAATTGGACTCATAGATGATAGTGATAGCAAGCCAGATTCCTTTGTCTTTTGTTTCTTTTGTATCTTTTTTTTTTGTTTCCTGTGTCCACCATTTCCTGGGTCCTATTAGATAATACACTGAAAAAAGTAAGCATGTCTTATACGTAGCAGTGAAAAATGATAAACTTAGCTGAAGAAACATGAACTATGTGTACAAGTGCAGATGTTCAATAAATTGCTTACGTGCTAATCATCTGTTTACCAAGTCTGAAATAAGTCAATTCCCATTTCTCACCAAAGCTCCTATAACATAGGAGTATCAAAAAAATATTTTTAAAAAGTTGCAATGTAAATAGTTATTAAGTATATCTGAATATACTATTATGTTATATATTATATTTTTTTCTGTATCTGTTACTATGCTAATAAAATAATCTGTGAAGCTTTTGCTTTATATATCAAATAAATGAAAATTATTATGCAACAATGAATACATAGCTTGAACTATAAAATATATTTTAGCCTTTTAGTTGGAAATTTACTATGAAATGTTATTTCTTAAAACACGGTAGGGAGAAGGACGATTTCCTGTGAAATATATCTGTTTGAATTTCAGTAGTCTGAATATGATCTTAATACCTTTGTTTCACTGCTATTACAAATTAAGAAAATTATTTTTTACGCTTTGAAAAAGATTAAAAATTATTAAAAATTCAGAAAAGTACATTTTAAAACTGTGGAAGTAAAAAATCCAATTTAGTTTCTAATTTTTAAAAAAAAATCCAGTTTCTAATTTTTTAAAAAATTCATCTTTACTATTTGATTCATTATACTTTTGGCTGTCTTGATCTCAACATTTGAGTCTTATATTAGGAATTAAAGTATATTATGTATACAAAGATTTTACTGGAAGAAAAGTTATGTTCATAAATAAATATTTTATTGAACATACTAATTATCTAATTTATTTCTTATAACTAAACAGAAATGAAATTTAGCTTGTCATCCTTTGCCTCAAGTTATAGAATGGAATACCCTGTTTTGATTTTATTAATGTATATGAATATAATACAATTACATACTAGTAATTGTATAATACAATTACACACTAATTAATTAATTGTATAATACAATTACATACTAGCAAAATGAATACTAGTTATCATTAAATGATAACTAGTATTCATTTAATAAATTAGAATGGCTAGTCGTAGATTTTTCTTTTCTTTCTATAATAATTTGGTTTAAAAAATACAGAAATTTGAAAAAAAATGACTTGAAAAAATAAGAGCATATATCAATAGGTTTAAAAAAGTGTTATAAAATTTTCAGGAATATACTGACCAACCCAAATATTATGACTATTCTTACACTGTGAGAATATGCTCATTGAAATGATGCAGATGACATATGACAAGGTGGGAATTTTATTTAATGGCCATCAGGGATACTAAGGCATCTTTTGTCAAGTATGTGTATATGTAATGGCGAAGGCTACTAATGTAAGCTATTTTGATAAAGTTTAGATGGTGAGGGCTAGGAACAAGTATCTTTAAAATAAGCACTGCTCACTGGCTGTTTATGAGCTGTTATTATTAGTATCTGTGAAAAGTGGAAACAGAATAGTGAAACCAGTAGATGTCAGACTATTGGACATCCACATCTGTGCATCAGACTGCTTGCTTGATGAAGGCAAATGAGCAGCTGCTGATAGCCTAAATACAATGCAGGTTCAAGTACAAGTGTACTTGTGTATGAAGTGAATTGGATTCTGTTGAATATGCGATTCTGCAGCAGATACTTCTCTCATATACCTAGCATCAGCATACTTTCCAACCTACGACTTAAAAAATCAGGAGTCTTTTTTAGGAGATTTTTCTCAGTGACAAAAAGAGTTTTTGAATGATAAAAAATATATTTTTTAATAGTGAATTAACTTTAAATAGTTGCTAATTAATATCTGAGAGTTCAGTTACTAATTCTTAAATGCAAACAGTATAAAAATACTTTAAAAAGAAAACATTTTTATTGTTTCCATCTTAAAAAAAAAAAAAAAAAAAA
>KK114338.1:777853-793256 GCA_000611955.2 Stegodyphus mimosarum | reverse complement strand
AAAAAAAAAAAAAAAAAAAATCCTCCTCCTCCTTTTAGAAGTCAATATCAACAATGTGTTCATCCACACTTATTGGTAAAGAAGCTGCTCCTTTTTCAGCTGCTAGATTTAAGAGGTGGCAGGTGCATGTCATAATTTGCAAATCTGAATTTTTCTTTTTTAAGATGCCTGCAACACCAGTCTTCAAGCCTACCATTATTATCAGTCCATTATCAGCACCAAGTGCTAAGTGTTTATCCAGAGGAATTGGTATTTTATTTTAAAATTTTAATAATTAGCTGCACTATATTAAAGCCTTTCAAATGTCCTTCTAAAATAAGGATTACACTCAATTTCTGAAGACACTGGATTTAAAAAAGAAACAACAATGGGATACACTTTTGAATTGGTATTATAGCTACCATCCATAGAGAGGCAGAATGGAACTGTTTCAATGCAATTAATAACTGAAAATTTATTTTTTATATCCAGTTCTTTAACATTTGCAGTCATTTTCGTCACTGCACTTGAATATTTGTTGGTGATTTCGCTATCGGGCAATATTTTTCTAAATAAAGCTGCAGTATGATTCAATGCATTCAATGGCAGGTTGTGCTGCAGTAAAAAGGTATAGAGCAAACATCCTGCATTAATAACTATTTGGTCCAATGTTTTCACAGAAAAATTTAATTTTTTGTTCCCCCTGCCCAGTAGAATTCATGTTTGAGAATATCGACCCTTCTAAGGTGCGAAATTGAAAAATCACAATGACAAACGGCACACATCGCAATGTATTGCAGTTCCTTGGAATAATAGAAGGAAAGTCATGTGTACGATTTTTAAAAAATGCTTGAATGTTTTACCTTTTTCACAGACCTGACTGAAACAAAAGATACAATTTTTTGAACTACTTCTTAGAAAGCACGTGCACTCACACCGCTGAGCGATAAGATGAACAAAATAACAACCTCTTTTGCTTTGTGCTCATTGGCTAATATATGCCAGATGACACGCAGTGACACTCGATGCTCATTGGAGAACTGGAACATGATGTTTTTGGACATGTGCTCCCACCCACAAAGCAGAAACATGCCTTAATTTCTCACTGATGAAACAAACAACTTAGATTTTCTTTTATATGTAATCTAGAGAAAAACCAAGTGCTTTCAGATGCCCAAATTCACTTTTTTTGGGGTGCAAATAATGAAGCCAAGCTACATAAAAATCATGAGAAACTTTAAGAATAAAAAAAAGCAGGGCGAATTATATTGTAAATCGGTAGTCTCGTGCCTAAATCGAGAGAGTTCGCAACTCTGTATCAGCAATATGTACAGTTACATGAGGCTCATGAATATCATGATCAGATCATGCAGCAGTGGGTAAGAGTTGACTTGTCAAATTAATTACATCAATGATCATGTTATAGTACATCGTATTCAATCAGTGATTGTTGTAGAACTTACCATGACAGTTACAGATTATGTAAGCATAATTTCTGGCCAGTTACACCCTTTAATGGCTTTCCTACTGGAAACAGACTCTTCCTGCAGGACAGCACTTTTTGTTATAAGGCTAGAATTGTACTATAGTGGATTGAAAATATATTGATGAAACCCAGTTAAAGTCATTACCTCCTAACTTGCCATATGGTATTTCTCTCAACACTTAACCAAAGACCTTAGAATTCAAATCATGATGGGTTGCTGGTGTTCCAAATAATAGATGATACAGTATTAGGTTGATGGTCATATTTTTTGTTTGATTAATATATATTTATGTTGTTTATATGAGTGTGGATTAAATCCCTTAACTTTCATGTAGAAAACATATAAAGAAAATGTTAGATCAGTTGGAACATATCGTGGAACATAAATCTTGATGATCTTTTACATGCATTGAGACCTTGAAATTACTACTGTATGATTTACTACTATTGCACAGAAAATGCAGTTTTATTTTGTACTCTTCAAAGTGTTTTACTAATATAGCGTTCCTTGATTATACAAAATGTATGAAGACTACATATGAACATTAAAATTATATGGAATAATTATGTTATATACATGTAAGAATGATACATAGTTAAAATTTTCTAGAATAATTGGGCTAAATTTTATATAATTGTGAAAAACAAACATGAAGGCATATGTAATTGTGAATATATTTATTCCTGTTTTGCAATGATCTATATTCAAAATATTATAAACCTATTTGATCACCTGAAGTTATTCTGTTTTTGAATTGTATGATAAACATTTTCTTTGATTTAAAATTAAACCTTAAGTTGTTAATAATTTATTTCAGTTATTTCTAAACTAGCCGAACATGTGTCAGAGTTTATTGTTTATATCTGAATATCTGAAAACTGAACATATACTATAACCATATCTTCTATAGTGTCACATAATTCATTATTTATTCTCATAATCTATTTAATTTTACTAAATTTGTATAAATGTGTAATTTCTAATATTGTATATAATAAATTTTATTTAATATGAAATGATATGCTTAGTGAATTTATTTGTGCCCGGTATTAGCAACTTTACTTTTAAATGAAAAAAGTCACATGTTTTATAAACCTGTCTTAAAAATTTCATGGTGAGAATCATCCACACTTTTATATCTTATCTAAAGAAATTTGTCTAAAATAATTTGTTTAACATTGTTAAATTAGTTATGTGAAAGCATTTATATACAGTAGACATCATTGGCAGTTACAAAATGGTTAACATAAAATATATGTTAAAGTAGTTAGTATTTTATGCTAACTAGTTTTTGCTTTTTTGTAATCACCATTCTGTATTAAACAGCAATTACAAACATGATATGAGAATCAAGTTTGTAATTGCCATTTTAATTCTTACGAACAACTTATGATTCAATTTTAATGAGACATGTTAGAAGTACCACTGAACTAAATAAAGCAAATGAATTATTCAAACAATTTTACATACTTGGTTAAGTATGAAAAATTTCACTTAGAGTATTTTCTAACTGTTCTTAATTCATTTTAAGCTTTAGAAGAACTATTTACATCTCTTTTCATGTCACAAATATGCCATGCAACTTTTCTAATACTCCTTTCTAGTCAAGAGGCCTCAGAATCTATAGAAATTCATCATTGATTTCATTTTTGCTTCCCATTGCAAGATGAATTTCTACTAAAATTTGGTTGAAAAGTTTGGATATTCTCATCAATATCATGTCACTCATTTATTAAATCATGAAATCAATTATTTAATAAATGAATTCATTAATAAATCAATTTATTAATTTAATTTTGTGGTTTAAAAAAACTTTAAAAACAATAAAAATTTAGGAATCTAAATATTAATTCTGTGCACTTGCAACAATGTATATAATATCAACGCTAAATAATATTTTTGCTTAATTCTGATGCTCATCCATTTCTCCTTTTCCTAGTCTAATAAATGATTCTTTACCATAAAGAGGAAAGATAAAGAGATTTGAAGTCTTTATTATTTCTTAGTATAAGAGTTACATAACTACTGCATTAAGAGGTGAAAAACAAAATTGTATTTTAAGCTTGACCACTGTGTAGTCTGGTCAAGGAGCTATATAATTTACCATGTTGTGAGATATGAATTATTCTGTGTAAGATTTACCTTTGAATGAATGAGGAGTTGTGTAAAAGTTTAAAAAAAAATTCTTTTCCAGCCAGCTTTTTATGCATTTAAATGTTATGCTAATCATAATAGTAATTTAAATTGTTCTAAGAAAGAGCAATTTTTTTATTCCTCTGAAACATCATGGATTATCATCATCTTTCCAAATAACTATTTTTTTTATTTATTTAAAGGAGTACTTATTTCTTGAAATAATGAAATCTTTTTATAGTAAAAAGGAACAGAAAAAAGTAAAACTTTATCTTCAGCTTGATTCTTATAAAACCAATGGTCTAACTGTTTTTAAAAATTTATTTTGAACACATATACAATCATAAATGTATAACACGGGGCTTACAAACGTAAGTTAATTAAAACATTAAATATTACATGCATAAATAAAATAACAAAAACAGAGAACAGCAGTCTACACTTCACAAAAACAGATAAATTCACTGACTAAGTTATGCCAAGCTTTTTCAAACCATTCTGCTTTTCTGTGGCCTTTTCTAACCATCTGCAAGCATAATCTGTAAGCACTAGATTTAAATGAAACACGTAACTTGTAAGTTTACCCTGACCAGATCAAAACTGAGATATTTTAAAATTAATAAAGAGGAAAGACTCAGAATGCAGTCTATGGCAAACAGAAGGAAAAAAGAAAACCTTTTGGTGCCCCCAGCATTACAAGGTAGAATACATTCTTCATGCCACTTAGACAAAAGCTTCTTATAATGAAAGGACTTTCAATAATGCTTTGGAATGCTAATATTGATTTCAATGAGTAAATTTAAATCATCTTTAGCTAAGAAATGAATTCTTTCATTTCCATAGAATCCATGATGACCACACACATAAGCAAAACAGACATCAGTTCCCCTATTAAGCAAATTAACAGCTAACAGAGTTTCAATTACTAATTTGTCTCTCTGGTAATATAGTTAAAAATAGGAAGAAAAGAAAGAAAATTAGAACATATAAGATACCTTGAAGATGTTGCCTCATTATCGTCGAGCCCATCAGTGGGTGAGTGGTAAAGTTTCTGAACAGTGGTAGTTCAGACCAAAGTTCGGATTCCATGAACAAGGCTGGCTGTGTAGCGTTTTCATAGTTTTCCCCGTGTGACATGTATACGAGCTAGTTTCCCTCAAAAAGTTCTCCATGAAAGCATACCATCCCTTAGATAGCCTTTGAATGGTTTGCCATAATCAAATAAACCAAACCAAATCCATTATCTTTGATCCACTTGATGACAAGATAAAGAAGTTCTGCGTGAAAAATTTTGCATTCATTTTGAATATGGTGCTTAAAATAGCAAATCTCAGATTGGTCTTTAAAAAGAAGAAATGGTAGACAAACATTATTTTTTTTTTTTACTGTCACAGCAACTCCAGAACTAACTAAAGCAATGTGTATTAACCACAGCTTATATTCAGTTGGAGCTCAGCTCTAATACTTCGAAGTTCTTAAGTAAAACCATAATTTCAGTCAGCTAAAGCCGAAATTAAAATGTGTTCTAGTATTTAAATTTATTATTTGATGATTTGTTATTAATTTAATTCATAAATGTATTATTTCTTTACTTTTGCTGGTGACCTTCCATGAATTCTGGTGCTTTTTAGATAGCTAGCCCAGCTAAAGGTTTCCTTGAAAAAATCTTGATTAAGTGTGGTAAATTATCTGCAGTAATTACAGAAAACTTATAAGGCAATCTTAAAGTATTTTTTTTTCACTATGGTATGCATATTTTCATAAATAATCAGCATGCATACATGATCTACTCTTTCTTAGATTTTCATACCATTGCCACCTTTCTGACATAATTTTAAATTAATTCCATATTTAATATCCTCAGACAGCAATAAAATTAAAAATTTTAAATTTGGTTTATTGAGTTTAATCCTACAATACACACAATAAATTCTAATGTACACTAGTAATTGGTAATGCACACTAGCATTAGTTATTATTTTCATATACTTTCAAATATTAAATAAACCTTTAATGAAAATCAGATACATTTGAAACATGTTCTTCCTGTGGAATTTCAGAACTGTCAATCTACATCATCATCACTAAACACAAAGCAATCGCACTACTTTAACATATATATATACACATTTACAACTTATCAGACCTTACCAGTTTGATATAATTAAGCATGTTAAGGCTAACTGCCAAAGAGTGGATGCTTTCTTGGATGATTTTCTAAGGGAAGCTGGGTTATAATGTCATGATAGAGGGCCCAAACTCCATCCAACAAGCTTATTTGACGGGAGCAGAAACCCATGATGAACTACCATCCACTACCAGTGTTTCACAGCCTTTATCTTCTTAGCCACTGGTAGGTATTATATCAAGTTTTGATAACAGACTTAAATAAACATTCAGTACATTTATCAAGAGCAATATTTTATAACTTGAATTATAGAACTAAAAATATATAGAGAGATCTTCTATTTACTAACAGGTTAAGGATGAGTGTATTTTTCAATCAGAATTCCAATTAGAATCCAAATTAGAAATCACCAAAATAAGAATCTGAATTTTTAAAGCTAGCTGCATTTTGGCTGCCAAAATAATAATAATAATAATAAAATAACACTGCATCCCCTATCTTCCCAATGCTGAATTTTGTATTCCCTCTTTTATAAAATGAAATATAAAAGATTTTGTAAAAGAAATTGACTTGTATTCACGTTACATATAAGGTAAACCATAAAATTCCCATGCAACTAGTCCATTCTCCTGTGTTTTAACCGAAATTTGTGAGACCTAACCTTCTTAGCTATCATTCAGTTAACGTGATCTTACAAGGCAACCTGGTGACTTTCCTGCAGAGGCATGAATATACCATTACAGAAGAAGAATAAAACAAACCTTTTATTATTCTTCAAACATTGAACACAAAAATACACATACTTCGTGCTTACAATAGTACTAATTACTTGTGATAGGAACTTGAGACTAATTTAACAATAAATTCAAAGATGTGTAGGAGTGCTGGACTTAGTTTAAGGCTAGCTAGTCTGACTCAACAACTTACCCAGTGATAGATTTATTAAATGGCCAAAAGGCATATCAGCAACTCAGCGTAACAGCAGCAAGGACAAAATAGTAACGTGTGTTGGCTAGTGAAATCACGATCTGAATAAACTTCTAGTTTCATCTGTTTTTATACTCTCTTCACTTAACTTTTAATTTGCATCCTGGCGAGGGAAAATGAGAGGTTCAGGAAAGATATCAAATTTAAAATAATTTCTTATGCAAACTAAGGAAAACCCTACATCTTCCCTTCCCAGAATTTAAATATGGCATAACAAGGCTTCAGAAGTCTGGATAAGATAATTAAATTCTAAACTTAAGTGTGAGTCAACCTTTACACTCTAAATCTTAACTTTCTTAATTAAAATTTTTATGAACGATAAATGTGGCACATTGAATACAATTCTTTCTTTCACCTTTTCTTGGAAGGAAAATAGTTTAGAATGGGTTGCACTTATTTAATATTCAAACGGCTTGCAACATTTTGAACAGTTAAATATATTTCCTTTTATATCATATGGACGTGCATTTACTCATTTCATTCTTTCCCAAGATTTTAAAACTCCCCTCCACCTGCTCTCCAGCATGGTGTACTGAATATGAAAGCATGTTTTCATGTAGAATGTGTACAATATTATCAACTGTCCCACATCCTACTTGTTAGAAACTAGACATGCTAGATCTCAGAAGTATACCCTGCATTCGATTCTCAGCCCTGAGCCGCTAATTCTATTGAAAATTACTGTTGGCTGGAGAGAATAACTTCACTTTACAAACATTCTCACACTATTTTAAATTTATTCTTGTATATTTCATTATTAGCTTAGGTTACTCTTTCATTCAAATCACATTTACTTTCTTTCCAAGCATGAAAAATACTTTATGGTATTTAACAATTCACAAAACTTATACATAAACAATTTCTTACATTGTCTTAGCTGGAAACAAGTTCAATTTAATTATAAGCAACAATTTTCTAAAGTCAGGAGTAACAAAGTTGTTTTATTAAACTGTAAAACAAGCAAACATTTTCCAAATCAGCCTCTTTAAGTGAATGTCTCGTTCTTATTTCAATCAAAATTACTTGCAAGTAATGCATAAAGTTTCTTGCTTAATACAAAAATAGAAAGCTTCTTATTTATTTAAAATAAAACTGTCCTCTGCTGATGCAAGAACTAAAAAGAAATCTTTTCAAGCAACTTCATACTTTAATTTTAAACTAATATTTAAACAAAATAATTCTGACTTATCTTTCGCTTGTCGAAGCCAGTCATCCTTTGGATGGGGCTTGGTTCATCTGGTGGACTCTTAATTTGCTGTCGTGGATGACCGTTTTCATTCTTTGCTGCGGGCTGCTTCCTTTTCACTCCTGTATTTCTCGCCCAAGCCACCTTTCTTTTGCTGTTGATCCACATCTGGAGGAGGTACTGGATGCTTGCCAACTGTGGCCGAAGAAGTTCCTTAGTCTGGCCGGTGAACTCCATGGTCAGTCTCCAAGCTCCTTGGTTTCTCAGTAGTTTCTTGCTCCTGGGATATTCCTCTTTGATTCGTCATTTCTGCTGTGGAATTTCCATTGTCATACGGTTCTTACCACCTTTCTTAGTGACTGAAATTGCAACCTCTTTGCTGATGTTACTTTTCTGTCTGCCAGTTGCTAGATCTTGTATAGGATCTTGGTTCGCTTTGTTTCCTAGCCGACTTGCTCTTCTCTTGTGTTGGCTCCTTTTTTCGTTTCAGATTGTCTTTTGGCTCCTCATGTCGATGTTTCTTTCCTTCTTTTTTCATCACTCTAGATTCTTTCTGGAACTACAATTTTAGATGTTGAAGGCTCATCTCTTGTGCTTGATGCTTCCAAGCCCTCCAATTTTTTCCTGTTTCAAGACTGAAGGGTTCCACAGCTTCCATGGTCCTTGGTTGCATGTGTAGTTCCAGTGTCTCCTCCTGAAAATTAATGCAAGCTCCTCCTATCTTGAAGAAATCTGTACCTAGAATGACCACAGCCTGCAAATTTCGAACAACAAAAAAGGTAAGATTTTTGGACCTCATTCTTAATCTGTGCATTAAATGTGGCTTTGCATATATATGCACAGTGTTTTTGCCCTGAGCTGCAATAACTTTGGTATACTGAATTTTAAATGATCTGTATCTTTTAAAATTTTTTCAAAAGAAATTTTCTGAAACGAAATTTGCTTGCACCCCTGTGTCTAACAAGGCCTCTGTTGGCGCATTATTTAATAGAATCTGTATAACAAGTAAGGCCAAATTTTTTATTATCACTGTATTTAAATGTATTTTTGAGGGATTTTTATACGAGTGGGGAAAATACTTTCTCAAAGAATTTTGAAATTTATGCACAGTCGAAATCAGTATACCATCAGGAACTTTTCAGAACATTTTTCTATGCTAGCTTGAACTTAAGTGAGTATTGATGGGAGTAGCAATTGTCAGGAAGGCAAATGGCAAGAAAAAAAAGAAGCAGGGTCAATATCAGCAAGCGCTGCCCACTGATGTTAGCGATTGGTTCTTGTGATAGAGTTAAGGCAAATGATTAGTAGAGGAACGCGGTCAAAGACTCCTTTCATTGGCATACAATTTTAAATGGGGTGGCCAAAAGTGATGTGAAGAAAAATTTAATTCTAAGCATAGATTAAAATATTCAAAAAATAATTCAGCAAAATTAGAGGAACAGATGGATCTTGGAGAGGGACCGAACTTTGAAAAGGGAATTAAATTGAATGAGAGAGAGGAGTAGAAGGGGCATGCAGATGTTGTGATCAATGATAGGTGGTCAGCCACTCAATCATTGACCACTACAAGTGTTACTTGAGATTTTTAAAAAAGAAACATAAACAATGAAGTTAGCACAAACTAAAGTATTTTTCTGCAGGGTTATTTTCGTTGAAGTTTTAATAAATTTAAATAATAATGTGGAATTCATCAAAGGGGTTATTAGAAGCAAGCTGTTTAGGTATGAATTTTTTCAAACTAGCTGCTAATCTAATTAGGCTGTAGCATCCGAAGACATTTTCAATTTTCATCCTGTGAATATTTCAAAGAATCCTGAGATAGCCCGAGGATGATTTTTTTGTATTATTGGAATTACTTTTTAATGCTTGTGCATATGACTTAGATAGATTCCTGGCGCATTGTAATTTCGTAGAAGGAAGGATTTTCCTGTGGAGTAAGACTTTTAAATTTTTTCATGGGTTGTGGGATTTAGAGTTTTTTTTTTTTTTTAATTATTTGTGAGAACTCTTGGCAGTTTGAACATTTACGGGTATCTGTTTCACCTGTTTGAGGTCATACTCATCTTTTGTGGTCATTTGCACACTTAACATATTTAGGTTTACATAGCAGCTCTCTGATGAGCAACTCAATTTTTGACGGTTATGACATTGGGGTATTTGGTGTTTTATTTATGTATTTTTCTACAGTTACAATGAAAAGTGTAAGATTAGTTAGTGAACATGCTGATTTGATATTTTTATGGTTTTAAATTGTACTTGGTATAGTTCATATAATTTTCCAGTTCCTCCCCCTGGCAAAAGCAATTAAAGTAAAGTAAGGTAACTCCATCAGGGGGCAGAGCTTAAACTGTGCCGGAGCCTGGCTCTGGGACTTCTTGATTTTTGAAATAAATCGTAATTCTAGCAGGAGAGGGCTGCGACGCTTCTTTTATATAATTGAAACACATTTTTTAGCTGAAAATTGTTTTAATCTCAAAAATTTTTTTACTATGAAAATAAAAAATTGATTTTAAATTCTGAATGGATGCCTGTCTTTCGCCTGGAAGCAAAACTTTGACGGAGGTTGAAATTTTTAAGAAAATCCCCATCCAAAGTCAAAGACTTATTTTTCAGGACCTGCAATGAATTTATGACAGAAGATAATTTTTCATCTTAATGCTAGTGTTTTCTTGCGGAAAAGAGTGCCTACAGACTTTTTGAAATGACGCAACCGAATACGGAGGGACGAAAGTATTCACTTGCTGATTTGTTCTCGGTTAACCCTCGGATTCAGAGAAAATTTTTTCTCCCTGAAATATTCTGTTTGACAGTTAGAATTGTATTTGCAGGGGATCATGGTCATAAAGTTTGGACTCTTCTTTTTTGTTTTCATATCTACACGTCTGCTTTAAAATTTCCTTTCATACTCTCATACAGTTTTTAGTATTCTCTCTATTCTTATTGGGGTACTTAAACCATTTTATGCATTTTTAATGGTGTACTGGGAAAACAATTATCTTTGCTTCTAACATCTCTTGAAATAATACATTTTTATTATACATTCAGGACATAAGTTCAGCCAAAGCCAGCCCAACCGAGCTATTTCTTAGTTTTTGAATGAAACCGTAATTGCAGCCGGAACTCCAGATAAGAGCAGGTTCATTATTTTTAACTGTTTATTATTAATTTAATAAATTATTAAATTTTATTTATCTCTTCCCATTTTATTGAATATTAATTTTAATTTATTATTTTGTTTATTAATTAGTTCATTTTTTTAATTAATTTATTAGCTGTTTTATTTATTTTTTTTTTGTGGCTCTTTCCTGACGGTTTTCCATAGGGCTCCGGCACTTCTAATATCAGAAGCACTGTTTGGTTTTTTTTTATCATTATTGGGGTAGGGTTCCTTTGGTACTGAGGGATCATACAATGTTGGATAGAAGTATTGTCATTATTAATTATTATTATTAGCTGTATTAGTCAACAAGGAGTTAAGACTGTGAATTGATTTTTGGTTGAAATAACTTTGCAGATTTTATCTTGTCACCTTTTGGCAGTTAAATTCTCCATTATTATCATTATTGTTACTATTATCAGGATTATTATTGTTTATATTAGGGTGATTTTTATGTTTACCTAGACACGGGAATTTGTAAAGTAGTGTGGTGGGTTGCAGATTTCTGTGTCTTTCATGAGGTAGGTAAGGCGTATCCAGGTCAGGTTCTCTGAAGTCCTGTTTTTTGTTGCATAAGAGCTTGTGTTCCCAGTTCTTTCTGATATGATCTTTGAGATACTTGATTTCATCTAAATAATCTATATAAATCAAATATTGATGGTCATCACCTATCTCAAAGGAAGTATCCATAAGTTTTTTATGGTACTCGTTGCTGACAGAAGGCACAGCCAAAAGCAAAGGTAGATCATGTGTGCATGTTGGCACATCTTCTAAAGCAAAGAGCATCTAAAGCAAGAGGTAGTTGAGCACCTTCACCCATGAAGGCTGAAAGCAGAGGAATTGTCCGAATGAATGAATGTGTAGAATGTTTAAGACTGAAGGTCACTAGGTCCTTAAGCTGAATTATAAGCATTCCTTAGATTTCAAAAATATTTACTTAGCAAAGTGGTCTAAAGTTGAAATTCTTAGCTTTACTTAAGTGAAATCAAACATGGAACTATACATAGTTTGATTTTTAAAATGGATATCTCAAAATATTCTGCAAGTAGCCTCATTTCATTCAAGAATGTCGTGGCATTGAGACACTGATGATGATGTTTGCCTTATATTGAAAATTAAGTATCATGACCAATAATTTAAATTTCTTTATAAAGTACAGAATAAAGGAAGTTTTATATTTTTGTCTGCAGGTTCTTTTTTTTATTGATTTTATTAAAAAACTGTCAATCAACATTTTGGGAAAAAAAGTCGCTTGATAATACTACAATTATCTCACACACACGAAAAAAGATACACCATAAGCAACAGTAATTTTAAATACACCATAAATCTTTGCTAATAAAAGGTGCACTGATATTTGCTATAATGATAATTTCATTACAAGGGCCAATACAATAAATCCCAAACTAATAAAATATTAAATTCACTTTTACTGTAATTGCTACTCATTATATTATTTTTCTTTAAGGACATACGAACCCACCCTTTTTTAATATGATATTTTATATTCATTTTATATTTGACTATATTATAATTCTGCACATAATTAATAAAAATACAAAGCCTTAATATATAATTTCACTTTTTCCAGATCATCAAGAAGCCAGCATGATTTAGTATGACCTTTATAAAGATGGATAATCACAATATTTAAATAATCAAGTGAATGTTTAAATACCCTTTTTCAAAAGTTGTAGGCAACCAGATTTTTCAAGCATAGTCTCATTGTCCACTTGCCTTTCAATGTCATTTAGACTGATAACAATCTCTCTCTAGATACCCTTTATGCTCACCAGTGAGTAATAATTTCCATATTGGGAAACTATGAGTTAAACAATAACTGAATTGTAATAAATTTTTAGGTCACAAAGATGAAAATGCACACATTACTTACATCATAAAACAGAAAATTAGATTTTTTTTCTCAAAAATTAATTTTTTATGGTATATGTATATTTTGTTCAGAGAAAATATTACACATCTATCAGGCATGCAGTCAATGAAAGAATTATGAAGCTAGTGAACTATTCTGTTCTACTTTCCCATAAGAATAGTTTTTAATTGTTGGATAGTTTGTAAAAGTGATATTTGTTCAATATCCATGCTCTCCCAAATATTCCAGCCATATTTGATAGTATTTGTACCTTTTTCTTGTTAAACTGGAAGTTACTATAGTCAAGCATGATGTGGTTGCATTTACTGCTCATGAGAAAGAATTCAACTGTACAATGCAAAGGATGACAAAACTTTAGAATTTCATGCTGAGCAGTAAGTGATCCATTTTCAATAATACATGAGTCAATATGACCATTTATGAAGCTACTAACCCATTTTCGCCTTACTCATGAGAAAGAATTCAGCTCCAATGCTGCAATGTAAAAGATAACAAAATCTGAGAATTTCATACTAAGCAGTAAATGGTCCATTTTTAATAATACAAGAGTCAGTGTGGCCATTCGTCAAGATACCAGCCATATTCTCCTTTCACCACTCTTAAATCAAATACATTTTTGCACACATAAAAGAACATTATGAATACCTCATTCCATATAAACCACAGTGTCCTCGTCAAGCTCAACTTATCTGAGACAAGAATACTGCTCCATTCATTTCTTTTCCAGTTGATATGCTTTTGTGTCAACTATTGGTAAGCAATATGATGCTAAAGAAACACATACTACAGCTCTGTGAATATACAGGCCTATGATATAAAGGTGGTTTCAAAGAGTTTGAGTTAAGACTAATGCTAAGACCCGTGCAGAGTTTCCAGTCATTTTGGATTTTGCCTAGGCATCAGACCTAAAAACTGATCCTCATTTCTTGATGCTGCAGGCATCTGATATTAGATCATTCTATCTTAAAATCATGCTTTGAAATATTCTAGCAACTTCCACTACATTCACATGCTTTTGATCTACTTCTAAATAACCAAAGCCAGCTACAGATAAGATAAATTATATTATTCAGGCATCGCACTTATCGATAAAAAAAATTCAAAGTATACTGGCCATATTTTTCTTTAATTTAATAACTATATAATTCATGTAACATTTTATTTGCTGATGGAAACACATAATATTAGCATAAAAAAATTTGCAAACATTCATTTTAACTTTTCCTAACGATATAAACAATTTGTTATTATTTCTCTTCTTTGTGTCTCTAAATGTCAAACATCAGCAAACTATTTTGAAAGCACTGGTTTTTTTTTTTTTTTAATTTTTCACCTCCAATTTTTTTTTCGGGAAAAGGGATTCTGTCATGCTTTCATACAGATCATTTTTGCATAAACAAAAATTGAACTTATTTTGCATTTCAGATTTTTTTATTCATTTGAAACTATTTTTCTGCCTTAATATTTAAATTACAATATAAAAGAACATGTTTTGTTGAAAATAAATGTAACCCTATAGTAATACAGTTAGTGAAACAATTTTATTAAATTTAGTAATGTGTTGAGACACATCTACATTCATGTTACCACTAAGACATGTTGCTTTAAATACTTTCTCAAAACAAATTTAAGAAGGTAAAATTCTAATATAGCATTTAAATACAATAAAATGAATTTACAAATATGTGTTTTGAATAAAAATACAGTCCCTGGCCAAATTTATAGAGATGCACCTTAATTATTTTACCATGCATTGTATAACAGTATAATTCAACCTGTATTAACAGTATAATTCAACCTGTTATTGTAACAAACAACCCAGTTATGCCATGTAACTTACATTTTGCAAAAGTAAAGAATTTTCATAATTTGACCATTAGAGTGATTCCGAACAATTAAAAGCACATGCATTCTTGTTCTTAATAACATACATACACCTTTAAGTATATGTTAATGGAATTCAAGTTATTGAAGTAACTTTTGAAGTTAAAAATTAGGCAGAAAAGAAGTCTTTGTTAGGTGCAGATTTTAAATAAATCTTGAAAAAAATTTCAATGACAATTAGACAGACACAGGTCCTTCTTCTTCAGAAGCAAAGATGCTTTTTGGCATCACCTTGAAAATGTAGGTACTTCTTTCTTATAGTGCTTCTAAACATATTTGACAATTTTAGATTTGTGCCAAAATCTCAGCTATAATTTCACAAGCTTTTGAAGCATAAATATAAAAATAAACAACACAATATATAATAATAACAATAATACTCACATGTTGCTTTTTAAGAATATTTATTATTATTATTATGATTTTAAAGCATGTAATTGTTCCAGTCATCTGCAGCACTTTCACACATATTAAGCTGCTTGTTACACCATTTCTTGGATATCAACTCCTTTGCCCCCAAGAATACATACAGGTAAATCTAATAGCAACGATGAATGATATTCTGGAG
>KK114338.1:750598-771424 GCA_000611955.2 Stegodyphus mimosarum | reverse complement strand
ATTCAGGATTTTTATTTTTAAAGTTTTTGTTCCTTTATAATTAGGACTTTTATTTTTAAAAGAATTTTTAAAGATAAACCAAAAATCACTAAATGTCGCCAAGGTAGTCAGCATAGTACGTAAGTACCCTTTTTTTTAACTGCCAATAATGAAGACTGCAAAACTGTGAAATCCATTGCAATGAAAAAGACAACTACAATTAGATGAAAAATATGGTTATATGAGTGATGTTTATACAGACAATTATCACAAGAAGAGACACTTAATCAAACCAGTTATACCTGAGTCTCAAGAAATATGGGAAAATAAAAGAACACTAAGTGGTGCAACTTTAATGTAATGACCTTTATGCTTTGTCTAATTAAGAGAACTTTTATATGTCAAATTTAAATGCCGATTTTGATTTTTACACTATTTTCTTTCAATTATAAAATAAAAATAACCATTTATACAATTTAGTTATTCTTTTAATGCTGCCATAAAAAATAAATCAATATTCGGTGAAAATGTGGTTTAGCCCACTGTTTGCCGATTTTTTTTTTAAATTGACAATTTGGCCTGCTTCTGAGGAATGTCTCCGGGATTGTAACCTCCCCGAGATGCTCCGCAGATATTCTAAAAAGGTATAATTTTTAAAAGAAAAGGTAACAAATATTAAAAATAAGCAGCTTTAAAAATTAAAAGAAATATAATAGAAAAAAATCAGTTTTTTCACTTACTCTTTTCAGCAAAACTGGAAAAAAAGGTCTTTTTGGGATGGAGTTTGAAATTCTTTTTATAAATTTGATATAAAGAGAAGAATCCCATGAACCTTGTTTTGAAATAAAAAAAAAATATGGTTTTATCCATCATTTTGACAGATAAAGCTATACTCGCCATAAGAAATGTGCACATATTTAATCATTCAGAGAGTGGCTGAGCCATTTTCTCTACACATATTTGGCTAAATATGAATCAAATTTGCCATCAAAGTGATTTGTACGCCATGCAGATGAGATTTGATTGCAGACAATGTACCTTATATGGAATTAGTGTGTGCACTTGTCTCAGGATCTTTAAAGTGCAGACTGTGATTGATAGTTACATGCTTGCTAGCAGTCTGAAAACACGATCCCAGCAACACCCATTCAACTACTACTATCTCCAAACTCACCTTTGATCTATTATCAATCTCTCTTAAAAAATACCAATTTGTCCCTCTTTAAATACCACCTATCACCTATCGACTTGTCTACAAGCTTTCCCCTTCCATATTTAATTTTTCTAAACTTACTCTCATCCACTTCAACTATCACTCTTGTACCACCAATGCTAAACTATCATTCATCACAGTCATAATACATACTTCTCTGTAAAACATATGCCAATCAACAACAGCATGCTAATGCATTTTCAGAAGGCGCTCAATCCCGGAACGGCTGCTTTTGTTTGCTGGAAGATTAGTAGGTATGGTACCTGAAAGTAGGCATGTGGTCAGAGAAGAGGAAAACACGGCGCTACACCATTTTCGGCTCGTGCTTTGTGAGTGCAGCTAGCGTTTCGTTAATACGAATAATTTATTATTCTTATTTTTATTGATCGTCTGCTCTTTTTTTTAAATTTTGATTACCTAATTTTGCGCTAAATCTGCGTTAAATTAAAGTTGAGATTAGAGAAAAGCTGATTGATAAAAAAGTGAATGATTACGTTTTGTTATTATCATATTAGCGGTAATTATAAATATCAGTTACAATTTTATACAATATCTTAAGTAAATAAAAACTTTACAGTTACTTATTGTAACTTCATGTAATACTCAGTTACTTTACTGAAATAAGAGTTCTAGTAAAATATTACATTTCGTTAGAATAAACAAAATTATGTAATTTCGCCACAACGTTATGCTTTAAGACAATTTTAAATAAGCATACAATGCGTACAATTTTATATTTCAAACAGGTATTTTCCTTCAAAATATTATTTTTGTTTCATGAATTGATAAAAATTAATCCGTTTTTAAACAAAATATTCAATAAAACACAGAGCATAAAAATACGCAATGAAACTCTTTCTATGGTTTAGGAATAGCTAGCATATCTGTAATGCCCACTAAAAGCCATTCCACAATCTAAATTCTTTCCGTTGCAAGCCATTCCGGAAGCTTTCCTTTGTATTCCTCTTACCTGCGTAAATTGAATTCGCCCAGGTGACAAAAGCAGCCGTTCCGGGATTGACGGTCTAGTTGCATTTTCACATCTTGCATCATAGATTCATTCCCTATTTTCAAAAACCACCACCTCATAATTTACAACACATTACACATACTTAAATGGCTCTAGCTAAACCAGAAACATTTCCTTATACTCCTACAAACATGATGCACATTTGCTTTTCCTTGACCTTTTACATTGCCATTCAAACCCATTCATAGTTCCCTTTCTCTGACACAAATGCATGTTACTACTACACTTAGAACAAACAAAATATGGAAGCAATCAAACTAACTTTCATACACCATTCAATCATGGAAGGTTTCCCTTGCACTTCCAATAAAGTAATTAATATAGATATACATTCAACCACCTCTTTCAGCATTACAGATAAATCCATAGTGCCTGGACATTTAACCCCGTCCTGTGCCATTTACCTCGACGAAACTTGGACCCAAATGTTAAGAGGTTACCACATCTAGCAACTGTCCCTGCTAGATGGGACTTTTCTGAGAAACGAGATTCTGGTAGCACTGTTTCGGCTGCAGCTCTGTCCCGGGTAGAAATCAACCAATCAGATAAAAGTTCTGCTTCTGAAGGATCAGGTACTCCCAAACCGAGTGATAATCGATTACTGTTTGACGTTCAAGTCTTTGTAGTAAGTGAAATAGGTATCCTAGCTACGTAGGTTTCGTGGAAATGTGTGGGTTCTGAAAATTGTCCCGTTCGACGTCCAGTCCCTCGTAGAGGAAATGGTCAACAAGCCAGACTGATGCTTGAGAACAGTCACAATATGAGCAGAAATGTAAATGCCTGTGTTATACTCAGTTCTGTGCAATACTACTGGCATGGAAGTAAACTTTAATGCTTCTGCCTTTTCAGAGATATTATAAATATATTATATTTTGTAATAAATAATAAATTCAAAATTATATTTCATAAATAAACAACAGTTCAAGTAAGTAAACTTTAATTCTTAGTAGAAGTAGACTTTAATAAACTGATTTTACTTGAATTGTTCGCATTTTGCCCTTTGTAGGAGTTTATTAAATTTTACTAATTAAACTGCTTTGTAACAACAATTATGAGAATCGTAGCTAACTCTTGTGGTATACTGATAGGACTAACATTCGATTACGACTGTGAAATTACGATGTTACTGTTCACAAGTCCGGCTCATAATGTTTATGTTTGGGCACAAAATCTTCACGAGTTGGACTCGTTAAAGCATGGGGAGGGGTTAACGAAATATATGAAGAAAAAATGCCAAAAATACACATGAAAAACAACCACCATGTGAGAAAAATCTAATGCAACTTACTTATCCATTCAGATTAACAGTTAATTCTAAATATATTACTAGCAATTAGCCAATAAAATAACTACATTACAAAATGGCAATAAGGCATCTGCAAAATTATGTTTGGCACTTTTAGCACCTATATAAAAAAGTGGCCCATTTACTCACTTTGTATAAAAAATTATGCTAACAAAACGAATGTGTTTTTACATTAAAATGCAAATTGTATTATATGGAAAGCTAAAACTAATTGCATGCCAAAATTAAAAACATTACCTTTAACAGTTTTTATAATTAATGGATGTGGCTCTAGTGTAGAATTGGGTGCCCTTTCGATTGGCGAAAAATTTTTTTCAGTTTTGGCGATGAAACCTCATTTTTGGTTATTATGAGAGTTTTAACATGGTTTTAGCTTCTTGATTTATTTAATTAAAAATAAATCGATGTGCACATGGACAAAGTAAAGGCAATGTGCAATGACTAGTTTGTGCAATTCTCTGATTTTTTTTTTAAGTGAAAATAGGTTGATGTGTACATGGACACGGAGTTTGTGAAATTCTGTTACTTCTTGTTTTGGTTTTGTGTAGCGGCCATCTTGAAATCGTGTCTTATTGGCGCCGATGTTGGCGTCAAAACAGAATCGCCAAAAAACAAGGGGCACCCAATTGTAAACTTTTACCTGGATGTTATTATTTTTGACCAAATCAAACATAACTTGATGATCCTGCAATAGCTGTTGTAAAAACAATGATTACTGTAAAATTTCAGCTGACCAAGATAAGTTTTGTTTAGTTTCCTCACAAGTTAACAAAAAAAAAACATGCAATAAGAGTATGGTATATGATAGAAAAGCTTTAACAGTTGCTAAAGTTGGGCTAGAGTGGAGATTACAGGCCAGTTGCCAAATTAAGCAAAATCGCACCAAATCTGGCGAGACTGTTTTTTTTTGGGGGGACATAATGAAAATTGTTAGGGTTCAGGATTACAGTTTATATTATTTAGCAGGCTTTTTGAATATTCGTCATTTTGCTATTTGTGGTTTTACATGCATGTTTCTCTTAGCCAGGGTCTTTGACGTGCTGGTAAAGGGGCGATAATATTCAAGCTGACACCAGCAAGTATCAAAGTATCAGTATTCGTCATTTAACTGTGCTTCTCGTGAATAGTGTGAGCAAAATGCTTGGCATCTAAAGAGTTGAACGTGTGGATTCTGCTTATTTGATTCAGTTGCAAAATAAGGGTGAAAGACCTGTGACAGAATGGTGCTTGAATTCAGATGTCCGAAGTGTGAAAATAGCATGAAATTAATTGAAAGGAAAGATGTGACTGATTATGGATGATTGATTAATGCAGTTGAATTGGAAATACAGAAATTGATTTAAATATAAATCACAATAAAAGTAATTCTCATCAGATATAAGTACATTATATGTGATTAAGCATGTGGTTGAAATGAGTGCACCATTTTGAATTTTAACTTCATGTATTGTTACATTTTAGTAGAGATATAAACAAATGTGGCTTTCCACTGTTCCTTAAAAATAAAAATTTATGGTAAAAATGTAAATTATGTAGTTAAAACTTTTTAACCATTTTTTTTTTTACTATGTTTTGGCTCATGTTTCAGTCGATCAAAATTTTGAATTTTATCTTCGTTCTGCTTATCGGTTGCTTAAAACATTTTTTTAAAGTTTTAGCTCATATATGAATCAATGTTTTATTATTTATTGCTTATTACAGCTTGTCAAATTTTATGATAAAACATTTTACACCCTTTTGCTAATGTCTTAAAAATGATATATAATATTATGAAGTCTTTATATTGTTGATCTCATAAAATACATAGTTATTAACTATCAAATTCTTTTTCTCGAATTTCTGTTTTAGATATGAACTCTGCATGTTTACAGGATTCATTCAAAATCGCACCCATGTAATAGGGCAATTTCCTCAAAACGTGTGAAAATAACCTATTCGGCGAACTTTCCGAAGTGCGCCAGACTGGCCCGTAACATTCAGTTAATAAATACTGAAAAAATATATTTCCATCAAACATAAATAAATATGAAATTATAGTTATCATACATGTTTAACAATTCGCAATATGCAGATATTAGTCAATTTCTTTAAGCATGTGAAAATAGATGTACCAGCATTTTATTTAAATTTTAAGCTGTATTATCTGAAGTGTCATAAGATATGATCAGAAAATGTACATTACATGAATTAAGACATACAATACTTGAGAGATATTTGAGGGGAAAAGTGAAATATACACATACAATAATACTGCCACAAAGAAGAGTCGCTTTACTATATGTTTTTGATATTTACAAGTCAATAAGCAAATTGTTTGTGAAATTTTATTACCATCAAATAAATTACCTATTAAAAAATACATGTATAATTATTCTCAAATTTAAAAAAAAAAAGAGAGATCTTTATCTGGCTAAAATTTTAGTTTAAACACTGCATTAACAACATTTTTTAATTACAATACTACAACTTGAGAAATTATGAATAAAAAATATTTTAATTCCACCAGACTCAAAGCCATACCAAAATTCTTCACAAAATTAAATTACTTTTAATTTCGAAATGTTTTAAATTATTTTCTTCAAAATTTCAATTTATCAAAACTTTGAAAATCTATTAATAAAATGCTCATGTTTGGATGAATTGATTTTATCTAAATGTACGCAAATACACAAAGTCTATCACGCTAAACTTCAAAACATGCACTATGAAAGATTTTTATTATTCTATGACATATTGAGTGGTGATATGATTTGAAATGCAGAAGACCAATAAAAAACGTATATTCCAAACATAATTTAAAGTCAATACCGAGGAATAGATGTCAGGTGAAGTTTTTGCACAATGTAAACTTTGTGTCTAATAGAATCTACGCCCTCTTCCTCTTGGGTAATAACTGGAGCCTCGAGTACGAGAAAAAGCATTCACATTTGTACTATATTTACCACTAGGAGGTATATACAGTTCTCTACCGGCTTTTGCATCTCTTTTAGCTTGTTTCTTGTCTTCATTATTTGCATCTGATTCACGTTTGACACCAGCAGTTATAGGTACCTTTGAAGGAACAGCAGTAACAGGTTTCCAAGAAAGTGTAATTACAGTTTTAAAAGTAGGAGGGCTACGAAATAAATCTTTGATGAGCGAATTTATATTGTTCATGGTACGTAATGCAATAGCCTTTAATTTTGTTTCATCAACTTTTGTTTCTTTTGTCTTGTTACTAACAAGAGATTCTTTAAAAGTTTTTATACCATTCTGGACACCTCTAGCCAAAAACTGAAGACGTGCTTTCAGATCCTTAAGACGCGAAGAATTTTCTGAAGCTGATAAAAATTCTGTATTATGTTTTAAAAGCTGTGTGAAAGTAAACATTAAACACTCAATATGAGTGAACTGCAAATTTGGTTCTTCAATTTTTGAACCATTTTCAGCATCGGTTGGAGGTGGTAACGGGATATAATCCAACAAAATTCGGTATATAACCTCAGTACATTCATTTGTATGCTCATTCTGTGTGGTAAATGGCGATATTTCAGCTAAAGTCTTGATTACTTCCAAACTTAATTCTGATCCATTTTCCAAAAGCTTAATTTCATCCAATTTTGGCATCACAAACAAGCAAATGTAACTAACAAATTGTGTAGAGCTAACAAAAGGTGTAAAATATGGAACAGCAAGACGTACACATTGTAAGAAACCTTCTACATTTTCTGGGGAAGCTTGAAATTCAGCATCAAATTCTGCTTGGTCAGCAATTATGTTTACTAGAGCTTGTTGAATAGGTATGGTTTTAGCAATTTTCAGATTTGATAACAGAGGCATAAGACTCAAGAAATCTTCACCACTTACCGCTGGAAATACCTTTTTGCAGGATTCTAGAACAAATTCTTCAACTTCTTTCGTAGCAAGATCTGGTGGAAGAAACTTGAATTTAGTACACAGAAACTGGATAGCACGCTTGCGAATAACCTCTTCATCTGTCTGAGAGATCTGAATAAAAATGCCTTGAAGTGTTTCTTTCACAGCAAGTTTCATAATAGTCATAAGCGCTGTTTGTATAGTTGCTAATTCTGCTGAATCTTCAGACTGCAGCATCTGAGTTAAAACGTCAGATATTTTAGCAACAAACTCCTTTGAATCTTTACAGAAACTCGGCAAATATTTTACAGCATGTTTGCGTATTGATATATCCTCATCTTCGACTAAGTCCAATTGAGCATCTAGAGCTGTTTCAAGTAAGTAAGGAAAATCTTTCAAAAAGCGAGGAATAAACTGGCAAGCCAACATCTTTTCATTTGTTTCTCCTTTCACAGACTGTATGATTTCTAAATATTCTGCTTCATGTTCAGATGCTTTATTTTTCGGATCGGCAAGAATATCGTAATTCTGATACAATTTGTCAACTTTATCCATGATGATACGAAAAGCCACACACACTTTGGAATCACTGATCTATATTAATATATATATCTATGCAGTTTAAACGCAGAAAATATCAATAAGTTAATAATTATCGATATCACATATGCGAACACAAGTTAACGCTTCGATTAAATCACAAAGTTGAATAAAACACACCTGTAATTTTAAAAATTTCTATCGCCGCATTATACTAATATTACAGTTACGGTGAATTACAGAAGTCGAAGTAGAAGTAGGGTCAGAATCCAGCCGCAACGCTACGGATTGCAACCTCAGTTCTTCAGGGTTACAATTTTGGTGTGTTATCTTTTGCTTTTCAGGGCTGTTGATTAAAACTACATTATTTTAACAATTCAGATAGAATAACTTTCCAATTTGTTTTGGCTATCATATAAAGATGAAAAAACAATTTTTTTTTCCAGTTTAGTTCAACACTTCTTTAGGTTTGCAATTTTGGTGTGTTATACTTTGCTTTTCAGCGCTGTTGATTAAAAATACATTATTGTACTTATAAAATAGATAAATAGACAGATAGAATAACTTTCCTTTTTTTCACCGTCATATAAAGATTAACGAATATTTTTTTCCCGTTTAGTTCAACACTTTTTCCTGTAATTCTAAATTTTCAAAGCTCCCAAAGTCTGATATTTCGCATATTTTTTTAACCCTTAATACCTTATTCAAACGAAACACTCGAAATCGCAAAATTATTGCTTAATTTTCTTTTACATTTCGTATCCGTAATTTTGTTTTCATATGTATAGTATTTGTTTTCTTGCTTATAGTTTTAACTTTAGTATTTCGCATGTTTCGTTTATTTTTATTAATATGATATTCTGTATATCAATATATATTAATAATTAATATAGTACCTACATAACTCAAAAATTGATGTCATTATATTAAAATGCTAATTTTATATGAATTTTTTTGTAAAAATAGGCTTAACTACTGAAAATGCGTGGGCCGGTGGCGGCGTTCCATCTCAGGGGGATCGGTAGCATGGCTGCGCTTGGTTCTCCGTACGCTGGTCCTCAAGGGGTTAATAGCCGCTACCATAGGCGGTAAGCTGTTTAGTTCTGTGAAGCAAGCTCTGGAATTTCCCAGCATCAAGACTTACTTTTGGACCGATTCTTCCTCAGTTCGCCCGTGGATCAAGAACAATGGTCGAGATCGTGGTGAGATTAGAAGATTGAAAACTTCGGAAGATTTCTTCCACATTTCAGACAAGGATCCAGCAGACATTTTATCAAGAGGTTGTGTACCTAAACAACTACAGAAATGCAAGTGCTGGCAAGGGCCAGCCTGGTTGAAGAATTCGAAGGAGAAGTGGCCAAAGTCAGCTGTAAATATTAAAACGAGAAAAAAGTAGAAATAGAGAAACGAAAGTCAGTCATTTCTGTTACTAACACAGGGCTAGAGTCAACTTCATTATAGTTAGCCAGAAGATTCTCTAGATTTTCGAAGATGATTAGGGTTGGATACTGCGTTTTCAACCAAAGACCAAAGACTTAAGAAAATGTAAAAATGCATGGAACTTAAAAATGAAGAATTGTTAAATGCACAAAGGATTATTTTCCGTGTAATACAAAAGGAATGTTACGCTAATGAAGAAATACGAAAAAATTTGAAAGGTCTTATTTGAAGATGAAGAATTAATTTTACGATTGAAGTCCAGATTGATAAATGAGGAAGAATCCAGCGATTTTATTTCTCCACAAATTCTACCATCGAAACTCCTGGCAGTGAGAAGATTTATAGCTAAGAACATCTTGCTAACAACTAACTCCACTGAATGTTTTACAGGAAAGATTTTATATAGTGAAAGAGAAAAGGACTATCCAGAGTGTTATCAAAGCATGCTTAACATGTAAAAGGCAAAAGGGGAAATGTCTTGAGGTACCCTTCCCGCCTGTTCCAAAAGACCGAGCAGAAGTAGCAGCAGTTTTTCAAGTATCGGGTGTAGACTTAGGTGGACCTATGTTGACTAAATCTAAGCAAAAGATGTGGATAGTACTTTTTACTTGCGCCGTATTTAGAGCTGTCCATGTTGAACTAATACCTTGACTTAGTACCAATGACTTCATCCAAGCTATGCGTAGGTTTATAGCCAAAAGAGGACGAATTTCTGTGACGTATTCAGACAATGGTACTAATTTTACAAGACTAAACAACGTTCTGAAACAATTAGATTAGACTACAATTGAAAGTGAATTTACAGTCAACGAAATTTGTTGTAAGTTTAACCCACCCTCTTTTCCATGGTGGGAAGGCTTTTGAGAACTCTTGATTGGAATTTTGAAAGACCTTTTAAGAAAACATTTTGGGCTCTCCTGTTTGTCTTACAAGGAATTGCAGACTCTCGTCTGTGAATGTGAATCTGTCATGAATAGCAGACCATATTCGAGGAACAAGAGCTGAAGATTTTGACCCCCTCAATGTTTCTTCAGGACATTCCAGTAAATGATGTTCCTGATTTGGATGAAATTGAAAAGACTGTTATATTCATGTTACTTGTTCTTAATCTATAATTAAGTTCATTACAACAGACTAACACGCAACAACGTTTATTCTAATTATCCAAAAAACATTACTTCAGTTCAGTTCAACCAGCAACTAGTGTGTTGCCACATGTATGTAACATCTCCCCTCTTTTGGAAGAGTCATAAGAATCAATGCATTACATAATTCATATATTTGGATGGACGATAAACATTACGACCACTTCTTGTTTTATATACACAATCACGATTAATATTATTGCTATCATCCTGATGGTGAGGATCATTATGTAGTTTTGGATGTTCACTACTGATATTTTCCTCATTCTCCTTACCTAGATCATAATAGTCTAATGTCACTAAATTCTTCTCATTTTTAGTTTTTCTTAAATGGAATTTATTCCGTCTAATTACCCTATTATCTTTTGTTCTAATCCAATATGATCTAGGAGTTGAATGCTTTTTTAAAACTATAGCAGGCTCCCATTTATTTTCCCATCTCAACATCACCTTTTCCCCTGGAATAAATTCAGGTCTTTCCCTTGCATGCTTATCATAATAAATTTTAGCCTGTTTCTGCTTACTACTCAGCTTTTCTCTATATTGATCTTGTACAGTTGGTTTCAATTCTGTTTGTGTAATTGGTAATCGTGTTCTTAAATTCCTACATAATAGCAATTGACTTGGTGATAAATTTATACCTGGAATTGGAGTATTTCTATATTCCAGTAAAGCCTCATTTAATTTCTCTAATCCTGCTTTTCTAAATAAACTCTTAGCAATACCTACCAATTTTTCTGCAAATCCATTAGATTTAGGATATCGAGGACTGCTGGTGATTATGTCAAATCCCCAATCCCTAGCGAAACTCTTCATTTTCCAACTATTAAATGGTACATTATCACAAATTAAAGTTTTAGGTATTCCATGTGTTGCAAATATCGATTTCAATTTACTAGTAACTTCCACTGCACTTTTATTTTTTAGAGGAATTATGTCTACCCATTTAGTTAAGTAACAGCCTATTACTAGGTAACTTTTCCCTGCATACTCACATATATCAGCACCAACCTTTTCATACGGTAAACTGGGAATTTCATGAGAAACAAGAGGTTCCTTTACTGTTTGAGGCCTGAACCTATCACAAATTAGGCATTTTGAAATCATATTCTCAATGTCACTGTTGATTCCTGGCCAAAATAGTACTTGTCGAGCCCTAGCTTTTGATTTTTCAATCCCACAGTGAGCTTCATGCAATAATGTTAACATACACTTCCTTAATGCAACAGGTACTACAATTCGATTATTAAAAAATACTAAATCTTGTTCAACACTCAACTCATTTTTACATTTAAAATAAGATCTTGCTTCCTTAGGAATTTTATCAACACTCAAAGGCCATCCATTTTTCCAATACTCTTTCACTAACATTAACCCTTTATCTTCTAATGTAGCTTTCTGAAATTCCCTTTTCTTACTCTCAGACATTTGCAGCTGTTTTGTTAGTGTATGAACAATCTCTGTCATATCCATGTTTTCATTTGTGTGTGTATCAATAAAGGAACGTGACAGTAAGTCTGCAATATACATATATTTCCCAGGCAAATATTTAAGTTTTAAGTTATATTTTAAGAGCTTAATTTTTATCCTTTGCAATCTGTTTGACAACACATTAGCAATATTTTTGTTCATAATTGAAACTAGTGGTTTATGATCAGTAAGCACTTCTACCTCTCTACCATAAATGTAATAGTGAAATTTATTAACAGCAAATAAAATACTAAGAAATTCTTTCTCAATCTGAGCATAATTTTTTTCTGCATTATTTAAACTCCTAGACGAAAAAGCAATTGGTTGCCCATTCTGCAATAAGCAGCAACCTAACCCATCTTTAGAACTATCTGCCTGTATAGTGATAGGTTTACTGCTATCAAATATTCCTAACACAGGTGCATTGGAAATTAATTCTTTTAATTCCTTGAATGCTTTAGAATGTAGCTGTAATCACTGCCATCCTACTTTGTTTTTCAAAAGTTCCCTTAATATGGCTGTTTTCTCAGAAAAATGTGGTACAAATTTCCTCAAATAATTACACATTCCCAAAACACGCTGTAATTCATGCTTATTCTGAGGTTCCTGTAACTCAGTAATGGCTTTAATTCGATCAGGATCAGGTCGCATGCCTGATGCATTAAATAAATGACCTAAATATTTAACCTCACTAACCCTATATTGAAGTTTTTGCTTATTGAATTTAATATTAAGTTTTTTAGCTCTGTTGATGACCTCTGTTAAAATTTTATCATGTTCTTGTACAGTACTGGCAGCAATGAGGATGTCATCGAAATAGACCAATACACCTGGTATATTACCAAAATTTTCAAGATTGCGTTTCTGAAAAATTTCAGGTGCACAGGAAATACCCATTGGAAGCCTTAAGAATTTGTAGCATCCAAATGGTGTGCTAAAAGTGCAAAGATCACTACTATCCTCATCTAATGCTATTTGAAAAAACCCATCTTTTAAGTCTAAAACAGAGTAAATTGATTTATTACATAGCTTTGGTAAAATCTCCTCAATTGTTGGAATCAGCACATGTTCTCTTTTTATAGCTTTGTTAAGATCTTGAGGATCAAGGCATATTCTTAAGGATCCATTAGCTTTTTCAATTATTACTAGATTGCTAACCCAGTTCAAAGGTTGATCAACTTTTGCAATAATGCCCTGTCTCTCTAATTCACTTAATTTTAATTCAAGTTTAGGTTTTAAACTAAGTGGTACTCTACGTGGTGGTCTCACTACAGGAGCTATCTGATCATCAACTACAATTTTACACAATCCACTAAATTTTCCCACACCTTCAAACACTTCTGAATTATTAATAACAAATTGATCTTTAGATGGAGGTAAAACAATTGTATACTGATCCAACTTACCTTTATTTGATATTTCAACCTTATTTATAAACTGAATCAAATTAAGTTTAACACACGCATCAATTCCTAATAATGGACGGATATGCTTACTAGAAACAATTAAAAACTCTAGAGTATGATCTTCACCATCTGAGGAACATTGCAACATTAATGACCCATCAGGTTTAACCTTGGACCCCCCAAATGCTTCTAATACAACATTACACTTGTTTAAAATAAGATTAGAGTTCTTAGCACTCAGTATTTTGTAAATTTTCACAGGTAAAACGTTCACTTCAGAACCTGTGTCCAACTTAAAATTCACATTTGTCCCTTCGACAAATATAGTCTTAGTCCACTCTTTTGTAGACGATGTTGAGCACACACTTTTAGTTCTTTGAACATTTATGGAATTCACGAAGAATTCATCATCAGATTCACTATTTACATCTGCATTATTATGCTGAGAAACATTTTGGACTTGCTTCAGTCTGCACATAGTCGAAAAGTGATTTAGTTTGCCACAATTAAAGCATTTTTTCCCATATGCCGGACATTGTCCATTAACATGATGTCTGTTGCATTTCTTACATAAGAACGTCTCAGTATTTGCAGCGTCATCACGCCATCCTCTGTGCTTCCTCACTGCTACGGCTGCATTGGCTCCTCCTGCCTGATGTTGTTTCACTTTCCCTCTAGTTACACTGTCAACATTGTGTTCTCTTAAGGTTTGAGCACGAGCTTTGCTCAATTCAGCTGCTTTCCCTAATTCAACTGCTTTTTCCAAACTCAAATTATTTTCTCGTAGCATCCTCTCCTGTAAACTGGCATCTGATACTCCAAGGACAATGCGATCACGTATGACAGAGTCACTCTGCTCACCAAATTCGCAAGATTTTACAAGTTTTTTCAGATCAGTCACGAAGCAATCAAAAAGTTCCCCTTCTCCTTGTGTTCTCTGATTGAATAAAAATCTTTCCACCACAACATTTGTTCTAGGCGTCGTAAAAGCTTCAAACCTTTCAAGCACTTTCTCATAGTTGGCCTGATCTGCTGAAAGATTGAGCGTGTTGAACACTTCAACTGCTTCCTCACCAGCGGCATTTAAAAATAAAGCAACTTTCACATCTGAATCTTTTGAATCATTTCCTGAAGCTTTCATATAAATCTGGAACAGCTGTTTGAATCTGCGCCAGTTTTCGGCCACATTGCCGTCGAAACTTAAGCCTTGCGGTGGACGACAAAATTCCATCTTGCGTCTGCTGAGAGGAAAAACAACCAAAGGGATTGCCTAGCAATTAGTTGTAATATTATTCCACACGACTACGCCATGTTATATTCATGTTACTTGTTCTTAATCTATAATTAAGTTCATTACAACAGACTAACACGCAACAACGTTTATTCTAATTATCCAAAAAACATTACTTCAGTTCAGTTCAACCAGCAACTAGTGTGTTGCCACATGTATGTAACAAAGACTATATTGTTTTCAGATGGAGACATATTCAAAAGGTTCACGAAAATCTAAAATGAAGGTTTAAAAGGGGTATCTGGGTTTCCTTCGTTCTTCAGTTACCAAAAGAGAAGATAAAATAAATGTAGGTGATATAGTGTTAATTAGTATGCATAATAAAAAAGGCTCCATTATTTGCTAGGGACAGTACTGGAACATTTTCGAGGAAAAGATGGAATTATCAGACTTGTGAAACTGCGAACTGAAAAGGGAAACATATTAAGACCAATCCAACGACTATATCCTTTGGAATTGAAACCAAACTATGAGCAAGTCGTATCGGAAACTCAGACGGTTTCTAAACGGTAGCTGAATATCCTGAGCTTAATACTGACTCTAATGAAAGTGTTCCCGCGTCTCCCTGAGGACGAAAAATAAAACCAGTTAAAAGACTGGATTTATAAACTTCTGAACAAACTTTTTAACTTTCTATATTTGAACTTTAAAATATTGATTTCAATTTGCATTCCAATATTTTGAAATATTTCTATTGTTATTTGTACGTTTTTTGTTTGTTTGTTTGTTACATTTGTAGGCTTTTTGCTATCTCAAGTTGTACTCATATATTATCATTATGTTACAGGTTTTGAATTTGTATACTCAAACTTAAGGTGAGAAGAATGTTGCGTCACGATCAAACTCCATGACAGGTAAGTTTCTCTGTTTAGGAGTGGCAGCAGATGTAAGAGAGAGAGAAGCTGAAACAGTTATTTTTCTAATATGAAAAAGGAAAAGAGTTTCATGTGTTTGTGCTGCACAGTTTTTTTCTAATTTAAATATATGTTGTTCATGTTTTCTTCAGCGTTGTCATCTATGAACAAAACTCCTTACATTCATTTTCAAAATCAATTCTAATAGGAACTATAATCATTTTGTAAAATGATATTCAAATGAAATGTTCGGAATCTATCGTAGAGGTCAGGATTGCCAGAAATCATTACAACTATACGGTTTTATAAATTACCTTTCGTTTTTCCTCAGCAGTGAAATGTTAGCTATGGCGCTAAAACTTTCAAGCGTATTTCGAAAGCGTGAAAGAAGAGGGAAGAGTAATTTAGTTTGAATGATGAAATATTTACTACTTTTACAAAGGGAAAGAAGTCAATAATTTTCTTTAAAACTCAACGAGAATATTAGAAATAACGGCAAAAAAGACGCAAATATCACAAAAGCGCAAAGGGACTTGTTTAATATATATGTGTAAGGCTAAAATTGTGACTGGATTTTCATAAAAAATGAAAATTGCCGATTTGTGCAAGAACGTATTGATAAAGAATTACATTTCATGTTTAAATGAAAACTGTTAATCAATACAGGTAATTCTAAACTGTATTCTTTTTGCAAAACGCACTAAAACTAATAAGAATATACATTAATGTTAGGCTTACCTAGGACATATTCGCTACCAAGTCTCATTTTCTTTATAAGGTAAGGTTTGAAAAAGTTAATATTCCATAACTGGGCAACCGCTTCTGCTACAAAACAGCATTTTCGTGGGTTTACCTAGTTTAGGGATAAGAGTTAGCAGAAAAAGTTCCTTTGTATTCTTTAGTCTCTTACCTGAAAATTAACAAATTCGACCATCTGAATGAAAGGTTCCAAAAATTCTTTTGCAATCTCAGCTCAAAGGAAGTTGAAAGTGCATTCCTATTTCTCGCCTTTTTAAGTGAAACGGTTCCCAACTTTACAGTCTTTTAAAGGTTAACTGCATTTAGTTTAAGTTTCAAAATCTTGTTTATATTTTGAAATGGATGAGAAAAAAGACGCTACAAGCATTTCGAAAGGAAAGTATGCTGGCTGGAATGACCTACGTTGAAGAAGTAATAAGTCAGGAATATGAGAGAACGCAGGTTACCTGATGGTAAAAAGGTTTTATATTAAAAGTTTAATTTTAATATTAAACTTGAAAATTTCTCCTTAAATCGAATATTTTCCAGGAATTGCAGGCTGACATTGAAACCTGCAGAGTTGCTTAAGCAGAGGGAACGACAGCCATTCAACATCTCTGAATTCAAATTTTTAATATAAAACCAGGGCCGTTTATAGGCCATTGGTGGCCCGTGTACTTTTCTCACATTACCGCCTCCTAAATTAAAAAAAAGCTCGATCATTAATAAAATGTTTATTTTCTACCCACTGAGTACTTGCATATGAGAAATTGTATAAAAGTACTTACATATGACAAGTACTTACAATGAATTTAAAATATTTAGGCCTGGTGTCGCGAGAATCCGGCCGCCAGCGTACTTTTACTCGCTGAATACCCGCTAGGAACGGCCCTGTATAAAACTTCACGTATTGAGATATTCAGAAAGTATTCTAATAATAAGTCAATCAAGTATTGTGTTAATAATGATAAACTGCTTTGTGATAAGCAGAAATAATTGTTGAAATCAGATTTCTATTATGGTAATCAGAAAATCTATTTGTGATAGTAAGAAATTGTTAGAATTTATAGAAAAATTTGCTTGTATCGATCTCGAGAGTAAATCAAAGCTCGCAAATTTGAAAGAGTTGGAATTCTTGAACTTAGAGTACGGGAGCTCTTTTGCACTAGCGGCAGAGAATTCGTTTCGCATTAAAGGACCCAGATCGAATACCAAGGTCGTTACCATCTCGAAGAGCATGCTAACCTCGAGCTCTGCGGCACTTCTCATTAGAGATGGGGATACGAGCAAGAAAATATATAGCTAATGCCACCGAAGCATGACGAATATATGTGACTCACACTCCACCTCAACCTAAAGGTGACACTATAAGGTATATTTCCCGTCTTCTTGGCATGCCTTCGTGGTCTAGTGGTCAGGACGCTTGGCGAGCATCGAGAGGTCCGTGGTTCGAGCCCCGGCTTGGGCATTGCATATTTTTCTTCTCCACTGCTTCTAAATAACCTAATGTCTCTACAGGGGCTCTCGAATATAAAAAGGTGGTGGATGATGATTTTCCATCACCAGGATTTGGCGACTGCGTCCCCTAATCTGCAGTCGCCCTTTAAAAGGGGGAATATATAAGCTATTTCTCCCCTCCGCCTTCTTCGCATGCCTTCATGGTGTAGTGGGCAGCACGCTCGGCGCGTAT
Source organism: Stegodyphus mimosarum (assembly GCA_000611955.2). Lineage (NCBI taxonomy): Eukaryota > Metazoa > Arthropoda > Arachnida > Araneae > Eresidae > Stegodyphus > Stegodyphus mimosarum. The sequence continues at coordinate 753,467 of KK114338.1, read as the reverse complement.
TCGAGAGGTCCAAGGTTCGGATCCCGGTCAGGGCATTGCTCATTTTTCCTCTGTCCTGCTTTTAATACCTACTGTCTGAACAGCACAGATGCCAACAGACCGAGCACTTTCACCCATGCATCAACTGTTCCAACTGAGCACTCCCACACACTGGAGCCGTAGCCACATGCCTCAGCGCAACGATCAATTACAGTAACGCATTGGGCTGGCAATCAGGCGCACAAACCGGCTTTTCCTCATATCGCATGAGAAATACTTGGGAGGGGAGTGTGTAGCAATCTCGAGAGAAAATCAACGCTCGCAAATTTGAGAATTCGAATTCTTAAACCTGAATAACTTATTATTATTTTTACTGTTGCCGTTTCAGTCTACATAAAGTTCTAGAAACAAAAAGATCACGTATCGTTTGTAGAGGTTACAAACTTAGCGCACGGGAGCTCTTTTGCGCTAATGGTAGAGAGTTCGACTCGCATGAAACACACCCAGGACCGAATCCCAAGGTCATTAGCATCTTCAAGGGCATGCGAAACTCATGCACTGCTGCACTTTTCATTGCCGCTAACAGCTGGCGACACGAGCAAGCACCAACATATCCGATGCCATCAAGGTTCTGGCACCACGTGATCGCTGTAGGCTCAATCCTAGAAGACGTTACACAAATGAGGAAGTTATACGCTTTTTTATGACGTAAGATTGGCTACGCCTCTTTCTAGACCCAGTTATATTTCTGCTATAGCTTTATATATGAAGAAAGCTTAAAATATATTTTAACTGAGTTGACATATTAATTTTATTATGTTACGCGGGTTGCTTTTATTATAAATTTACTTTATTGAGTGTTGTGTGGTATTGTTAACATTTAAAACACTGAGTTATCTCTCAAGAATACTACATTATTAAGATTTATCAAACGATCGAAAATATTGACTAAACGATTTCAAATTTAGAACCGTAACTGTTCAAAACAAAGAATATTCTTTGCTGAATTCTTTGATGAATATGTTTCATGCACGGAGGTAGGAAGTAAGATGAAAAGGCCCTAATCGGTTTCTCCTATACACTGCTTTGAAGCACTGGCGATCTCTTCGTGGTGACCAAAACATTCGGTGATTTGCCATTAATATCAATGGGTTTTGACACGATCGGATGTAAATGTTTTGCAATTACGTCGTAAATATGCATATAAATGTATATATTTTCTTTTTCTACAATATATAAGAGTCGTATAAGTATAATATATATGAAAAGAATACATTTTTGAACAAGATTTCCTTCTGAACGGAATTAAATGCTATACTTTTCACAAGACAGTTTGCTCAGAACGGTTAATTTCGATGAAATATTTTCACAAGTTTTCGTTAATTACATTAGAAAAAAAATTAAGGTAGTTCGATTTTATTCGGTTAAGGATTACAAAAATTAAGATCAAACTTTATTTCATTATTAATATTAAAATTCTGCATTATTTCTTTTCTGTTTATAGAGCTTCTTCCTAAAATACTTTCTCAAATATGATGATTTTTTTTAGCTTCTGAGGCATTTTTTGAATGGAAAAATCTAAGTTAATTTATAATGAATGCTCTATTTGGTCCATTTCAAATTAGCGCACCATTTATTTTGGGAATAAAAAAAGGATTTTGAAAAAATATTATTTTAAACTTGTAATTGAGTTACTATAAAATGTAAGGAAATAATTGTTTCAATAATACTTACCAGAGTTTTTTTTACTCTTAATTTCAACAATACGTATCTCAAAACTCTGCTTTATTACTTCCTTAAGCACGCATCTCATAGAATTTGCTTTTAACAGATTGCTTTCCAATACGAACAATTCTTGCTGAAATAGTCTTATAACGTATTTGTAAACAGAATTTCAATTTATGATTACAATTCAATGTTAAGGTTATTATATATTAAGGTAATATTTATTATCATTATAAATTTAGATACATTTAATAATTAGATTTCTTCACAGTAACTTTCACAGGAGTTTATGAATGAATAAATCCTTCATTTCAAATACATTTATAAATAATTTAATAAATATTTACGTATTTTATTGAAGGCAGATACATACTTTTTGCAAGCATATGCATAAATACTCATACATTTTTCATATTTTTCACTTTCGGCATGTATAAATCTTTAATTTCTGTGCATTCACAATCTTTTTCGAGTAAAACAATTTACAATAATTTTGCATATACCCGAAATTTTTACATAAGAAATACGTATAAATATAATTTGAAGGAAAAATACATGCATTATTTTTAATACCTAATTAAAGGTCAGTGTTTCTTCGAAATTCCTCCATAATGGCATCTCTCGCTTTAGGCAGATAGCCCTGGCATGCCTTACTCTATTGAATAAAAACTTAACCTGACCTATGTGCCTAATTACAAGTATTTCACCATGCATAATTTTTCAAGTTTCAAACTTAAAAAAAAAAAAAAAAAAAAAAAAAAAAAAAAAAAAAAAAAAAAAAAAAAAATTAAAAAAAAAAAAAAAAAAAAAAAAAGAAGAAGAAGTTTCAAACTTTCAAGAAACATCATCTGCCACCATCAAGTTGCAAACTTTTGACTTAAAACACGCTTTAGGATACATTCATTATAAAATTAAGATCTTCTGGTAAATATACACTCACGTTTGTGAAAATTGCAACATCATGAAGGACTTACACGAGTGAGCTGAAATTTTCAGGAAATGCAAAGTAGCGCATGATATGCAAATGATTAGAATTGCAAATCCGTAGCGCATGCGTATGCTGAGCAGCGCCCTCTGAACGGCTGATGGATCCGAATAAATAGACGGCTGTAGCGAGGCGTGTATGGTTATCGGTGGTTATCTGCTAGTGGTAAACGTTAACTCA
>KK114338.1:738781-749690 GCA_000611955.2 Stegodyphus mimosarum | reverse complement strand
GTCGTGTAGCAGCACTTATTGCGGCGCGTGGTGGCCACACAAAATACTGATTCTGATCTCTTGTTCTTGTTTGTTTGCTTTGAACATTTAATCATTTATTTGTACCACTACCACTCAACTGTGTATTAAATTGCATTCAATTATGACGATTCCTTCTTGGTGTTGCAATTTTCACAAACGTGAGTGTATTTTGGCAGAGCACTCAATACCTTTGCTGCTACTAGTTCTCTATTTCTCAGAGAAATCTTTAATCCAGGAGAGAGTTAATTGAGAATCAAAAATTTCGCCACTTTCTAATTATGATACTGAGAGCAATTTTGTAATATGCTCCAGTAGGCCATTCTTTGTTTATGAATGATACCTGCGTAGGTTAAAAAGCGAGCATGAACCTCGAATTTCTGAGAAAATAAGACTTGCGTGGGAAAAATTCAACAATCTGGAATCAGTAAGAGGACTATTCATGATCAGACCTCCTTTGGCAGCATACACAAATAATTTTCACCTCCGTCGATTACCCCATTTTCAAATTCTTGATAAGTTGCCTTGATGACGTGACACGTTCACACGGCAACATCATCTTGACTGCCCATGGTACTTCCGCCGAATTCGCAAATGTATCCGTCTTCTGTTCCATACATTTGTGTAAAACTGTACATAAGTTTACACAAATGTGTGGTTACAAATAAAGAAAATGTTAACTTATTGGCATACCTCTGTGCATATTTATGAATTTTGAAGAGGACTCAGCATTTAGTAGCAATTTTGTTTGACAACTCTCCTAAGGGGATAGTGATCATGGATCGTGCTCAGAGGTGAGGCTGTGGGCCGTGCAGAGGTAGTGCGCGATGCCGAGTTTGTGCAATTCTCTGATTTTTTTAAGTGAAAACACACCCTTGCGTACATGTAGAGAACAGCAGTTATATCGTATATCGTATGCAATTATCATTTTTGTATTTTTTAATTTCTATGACTGTATTAATTGTAAATTGTAGTTTTAATCGTGATTTTTGAGTTTCAAACTGGATTTTTCATTCTTTTTTTTGATATGTCTACAATGTTTTCAATTTTAAATAAATACCGATAGTTTGACCATCTTTAATCAGAATTCTCGCAGACTTGCACTCGATAAGCAACTTTTGCATTACTGCACTGGTTATCATAAATTCAGGAAAAATCACAAAAATAGGGATAGCTCCTTCAAAAATAAGCCAAACCGTGTAAAATTTCAATATGTTGAGAAGTAAGAGTAGCTGAGTTAAACAGCAATATGCAAATTAGTGGCGCTGAACTCGGAGTAAGTCATCTGAGAGGAGCATAAAAGTTCATGTTTGAGAGCAAGCCCACATATTTCACTGTGATAGTGACATCAGAAATCTGAGATAGCCAATTCGTAGCAATGTCCACGCATCATTTGCCTGCAGAACTACGATGGAGAGCCATTGTGAGACTAGAGGCAGGACAAAGTCAAAGGGAAGTGCCCAGCTGGCTAAATGTGAGTCTTTCTGTGGTTCATAGACTTTGGAGGGAATTTCGAACCACAGATTCGGCATCTAGGAGGTTCAGCCAAGGACGGTCAACTGCTGCGACAAGCGCCGATGACCGATATTTGACATTATGTGCACGCAGGGATAGAACCGCTACTCTGATTCCTCTTAGATCCTCTCTTCCTTCAGCCACCGGAAGGTTGGTGTCAACGTCAACTGTGCGTAGAAGGCTTCACGAAAGTGGTCTGTATGCGAGGCGACCAGCCATTTGCGTACCGCTCAGGTCACGCCATAGGAGGAACCGTTTGCAGTGGGCACGACAACATGTCCACTGGAGGGCTGTTTTCTTTACACATGAGTCTAGGTTTAGTCTAGGAAGCGTTATTTGATAGGGAGAGAACCTGGATCCCGTTATCATCCGTCAAACATCCGTGAAAGAGATGCATACGGAAAAGGGAGTGTCTGTGTTTGGGGTGGCATCTCTTTGGGTTTACACACAGACCTCCTTGTCTTTCCAAGGGGAACTGTGAACCTGTTCATGTTTGAGTTCATGTTTGAGAGCAAGCCCATGTATTTCATTGTGATAGTGACATGAGAAATCCAAGATAGCCAATTCATAACAATGACCTCCAGGAATCATTTGCCTGCAGAACTACGATAGAGAGCCATTGGGAGACTAGAGGCAGGACGAATCCTATCGAGCACATTTGGGATGCTTTAGGGAGCCGTCTAGCTCTTCTCAATCCGCCCCCTCAGACCCTTGCGGCGCTTGCAACTGCTATGTAAGAGCAATAGCTCTCGCTTCCTAGGGAAAGGGAGTGCTTGTGTTTGCGGTGGCATCTCTTTGGGTGGACACACAGACCTCCATGTCTTTCCAAGGGGAACGTGAACCTGTTACAGGCCGACAAAGCAAAACCACACAAGGCTCGCATCGTAGATGATTATCTTCAACAGGAAACAATTATGCGCATGAAGTGGCCAGCTCGATCCCCGGACTTGAATACTATCGAGCACGTTTGGGATGCTTTAGGGAGACGTCTAGCTGCTCTCAATCCGCCCCCTCAGACTCTTGCCGCTCTTGCAACTGCTTTGTAAGAGCAATGTCTCTCGCTTCTTACGGAACTGACAGAGCGCTTAATTGAAAGCATCACGCATCGCTGTATGTGATGTATTGCTTCTAGAGGAGATCATATTCTATATTGAAGGTGCTTTTCCTATAGCAAACTGATACCTTAGATTTGTTCATTTTATAGATGTGATAATTTCTATACTACCATAATTGTCTGGTAATTTCTTTTTGTGTTATTGGATACCTTACTATGTTGGGTATTCTGGGTAAGTTTCATAAAATTATACATGTAACTTTTTCAGTAATTGTGATTTTCGTGACTTTTCCTTAATTTCTGATAACCAGTGTATGCTGTAACATAATGCTGGCTATTGTAATTGCACTTGATTTTATACTTGTGGTTTTTATTTTCGTATCTTTTTTTCCTTGCTGTGAGAAATTAGATATTTGCCATTTACTGATGTATGGAATGCTAATATGAGCAAAGACGTTATTGAGGAATCTAAAAAACAGGGAAATGAAAGCTAACTATGTTATTAGTTTGCTCGAAAAAATCTTCTTTTTGCAATAATACATTTATTTCTTAAATCTTCTCCCGTTATAATGAATATTGTCTACTTAATATTATATAGGGATTTTTTTTTTGAATAAAATCATTTTTGAAACCGGTAGAATTAAAGGGTTTTACAATGTAAATTTAAATTAAAAAATTTTTCTTTTTTATATTAATATCTAAGCTTAAAACGTTTTGAAAATATTGAAGCTGTCTGAATATAAGTATGCGGACCTTTTGTTCAATCGTTTCAATAAATGGTAGGATTGAATAATTCTATGAATTTTCTTTAAATACGCAGTTTATTATATTTATGTTCAGGAAAACCAAAGCTTAATTGTTAGTAATGCAAATTAAAAATAAAGATTTAATATTAATTTACAACAATAAACTACTGTATACTGTTATTTTCAGTAGAAAATAGTAAATGTACGGAGTTTAAATGCGAGAATACATTGTCACATCACATGCTTAGTTCCACCCATTCTCTGAAGTACTTAACTCCGCTTTCGCAGTTCTGTTTATGCAGTGTATTCTGAAACTTTACTCTAGCTTTTATTAAAAAAGTGAAAGTCCGTCATGAGTACTACCAACAGTGATTTTTTTGTCGTTAAGCGAGGATGCCGAGAGGATGGACAATAGTGTCGAGGCTGCTACATTAATTGGCTTTCGGAAGTTAATGAGAAGTAGGCTAATATGATTCAATATCAGAATCTAAAGAATAACATTAAAAACCTGCAATCGGAGTCGCAGACTTGCACTCGATATGTAACTTTTGCATTACTGTACTGGTTATCATAAATTCAGGAAAAATCAGAAAAATAGCGATAACTCCCTCAAAAATAAGCCAAACCGTGTAAAATTATATGTTGCCAAGTAAGAGTAGCTGAGTTAAACTGCAATATGCAAATTAGTGGCGCTGCACTCGGAATACGTCATCAGCGAGAAGCATAAAAGTCCATGCTTGAGAGCAAGACCGTATGTTTCACTATGAAAATGACATTAGAAATCTGAGATAGCCAATTCGTAGCAATGTCCTCCGGGCATCATTTGCCTGCAGAACTACGATGGAGAGCCATTGTGAGACTAGATGCAGGTCCTGCTCTGGAGATTGCCATTAAATCTGTCAAGAAACACAAAATTCCTGATCAGACCGCCGACAACCTGATAGGAATACTGAAAGCGACCAAAGAATACTTGGAATTCACACGGGGTGGGTACCAGAGCTTTATTTCTAGTACAAGTTTTGTTCCCCTAAACCTAATGTAAATGCTAATACTTTAGTTGTTAGAAACGTTAATGTTGAGCGTAAGATGGTTAATACAGCGCAACTGTGAATAACACTAATGATGATTTTATCTTACCTACGAAAACATTTAAACATGTTAACATTAAAAATGCATTTATGTTTCTAATAGATTTAATATACTAAATATTGATAGTAATGATAATGTAAATGACATTGCAAGTAATAATAGTTATACCCAGATAGAGCATGTTACCCAGTAGCAAGCGCAACTCCAAATACTAAATATTCCTCCTATCATGATTAAACTGGTTGAAAACTGTGAAAGGACTGAATACCTGAAACAGTTTCTACCATGACTGACGCCAAATTTCTTTGCAGATTTAATGAAGAGCTAATTAAAATGCTCCCTAGCACGGAGGATGATCATCGGAAATTAACGAGCCTTTTTAATGCTCAGCAAGTTGAATATTAGATCATAAATCTCAAATTTAAGCGGCTTATTAAGGTTTTAATGCGAGGCCTTCCCATTAACACTAGTAGTGAAAGGCTAGCAATCAAATTACACTAGCAGTCAAAAATAGAGGTTCTTCAGTTCACCAGGTCCTTGAACTTACTCGACGCCAGACTCGTTCACCAATGCCTCTTTTTATGGTATAAATTATATCCTACAGCGTGAAAGAATTATTACTAGTTTCCATTGAAGTAGAAAAATTTATTTCTAAAAATCAGGTTCCTCAGTGCCACAACTAGCAGTTACGCACTCTTCAGAAACTTCCCATCTTAATTCTTGATGTGTTAAATGCTCACTGGGACTCAAAAATAAAGACTGCCCGCAAATGGGAAAGATCGAGGTGCCAACCTGTTGCAATTTCGGTGGATGTCCCATCCAGCGGCTTATCGCGGATGTGCAAAGTTTCCCACGAATAAGCCCAACAAGAAGAACTTGACGAAACCTGGATTGTGTTACTTGCAGGCCTTAACAAGAAAAGCCTATATTCTCCAAAAACACCAAACTACCAGAAATGCACAGGGAAATCTACCTGCTATGAACATTCATGATAAAAACCTTTCTGCACTTGTTACAACTATTGTTACTGTAAACTTTCTAAAACACTAGAAGTGTTCAAAATGGAAAATGTCTATTTCAAGTTAATGTTCATATTACGTTCGAACTTTCGAAAACTGGTAGGGCATACAGGCTTTGAATTAATCTGAGTAAAGTTTCTTTACATGTTTTCAATTTCACCAGTGTTACTAGTCTGTCTCTCCCAGAAAAAAGTTCGATGAGATTTGTTAATGGTCAGTGACTTCGATTTTTATCCAAGGAGTTGTCTCCAACTTTGATATAGCCAAGTGTTTTAGGAGCGGATGAATGCAAAAATCCCAAATACTCAGTTAGGAATCTTTTTCTCAGTCTGTATCACTTATGGATGCTCAATTTGTCAATTTTGTTTAGATACGTTACATCATTGGCAACAATACCTGAAAGAACGAATGATGGTGTCAAAATTCTTAAATCAGGTGCTTCTGATACGTATGTCAAAGGCCTGTTATTCATATCGGATTCGCACTCAAAGACGAATGTCAAGAGCTGGTAAGTCAGAAATGAACATCCTAAGTTTTTTCTGAGAAATTTTTTTAAGTATCCCGATTAGCTTTTTCCAGAATCCTCCCCAACATACGTCGAATGGTGAGTTGAACTTCCATTTCATTTGATTAACTTCAAATTCTCTTTGGAATTTTGTTCAATCTAGCTATTTTAAGGAGTTTAAGCCTGTGAAATTAGTTCCATTGTCTGAATATAGAAGAGGCATTCCCCCTCTATGATAAATCTCCGTAAAAACTGAATGAAAGCATTTCTACTCACAGAAGGTATTAGCTCTAAGCGGACAGCCCTATGTACAGCCTAGAAGAGACCAATAAAAACGTTTTCAATAGGTTTGGTTTTATTTAATAAATTTTCTGTGAAATTCACACCAGACACTTCAAACACAGCTGATAATCTAGTTCGATCTTGTGGCATAGGTGGAAATTTCGGGCGTTTGGGGCGGTTGCAGTTGTTTGAATAAAAGGCCGTCTGGGCAGATATGGTCTTCAAAGTGTTGAAATTCTTCATGCTAAATGAGTTACAGTGGACTGAGATCTTACTTTGCTAGCTGAGTAGTACTATATTCATCGTCAAGGCTATAGGGATAAATTTTATAACATTTATGCCGTTGTGTTTAGGGTTTCGTACCCCCAAAATGAGTGCGAAAATGCCTCTTCTCTTTGAAAATCAAAATCTAACTCTTCTGCGATGGATGATTCAGTAAAAGAATCCTGAGAAGCCGTATCTAAAATAATCCTTTACGTTGTGCTTTTTATTTTTAACAGTGGCTACAGAACTACATACCTGCATTGGACATTTGGCTCACTAAGTGGAAAATCGCTGTTAATGTCGATAAAACCAAAGCTATTCTTTTCACCAGGAAGACTAAGATCAAGAAAAATCTACTATTCTACAACACCAGCATCCCCTGGGCCAAGCATGTCCTTTATCTTGGGGTGAACCTCAATAATACTCTTACATAGTCCCAACACATCACTCCTATTATCCAGAAGTTCCGGGTTCGTAAAGCTCAACTCTACCCCTTAATTGCTTGAAACAGTGTATTATCTATAGGCAATAAGCTACTTATTTACAAGTCCATTCTCAGATCATTACTCTGTTATGCTAGCCCAGTCTGGGCCCACACTCGTAAGACCAATAGGCGAAAACTTCAGACCTGCCAGAATGGTGTGCTTAGGCAAATCATCAGCGCAGAATGGTACATACGTAACAATAGGATCCACGAGGAACTGGGCGTCGAACAACACAGGACTTACTACTACAAACTGGCCAACAACTTTCATAATAGACAGCAAACCATCGAAAATTCTTGCATCAAAATCTGTAATTATGACTACTTTGATCTTAATAATATGGACAGACCTCTTGCCCAGTTAAACACTTGGATAATGTAACCTCTCCATTCCTCTCTCACCAGTTGCTAAGCACCACCTTTCTATCGCTCTGTATTTGTGTTACTGTAATTTTTTCTGTTTTGTGTTATTTATTTGAAATTACATAGCTCTTTCACTGTATTCTTTAATTGTGCTAATTTTTTACTCATTTTATTGTGGGTTTAGTGCTGCATTAGTATTTGTATTTACATATGTTTTTTGCATTTACTCACCTGCTCGACAGCCTCTGTGCCTTCTTAGCTTTGCAGCGTTATCCCACTAGTTTGGTTCGCTGAGTAATTTAGCAGGGTCACTGAATAACTTTAAGTATCTTTCATGCATTAATCATACAAAAAATATTATGTTTCAACCTGGTTAATGTTCCATCATTTTTCGAAGCGACTAACTCATTCTACAAGGGGTAGGGCCTAGGCCCAGGCACTCTGTTGTCGCAAACACCGTTCCACAGGGTGAAATATTTTTAACAGTAAATGCAAGAGTCTGTAAAAATATATCAGTCGGTGTATGCGCGTGAGAGTCTAAAGTATCTGTAACCTTTTCTTTATTTTCATCAATTTACCCGTGATTTTGGCTGTAAAAATAGCATCAACCTCATCTGCAAATTTCTTAACAAATTTACTAAATTGTAGCGGCGGTTTCATCATAATCGCTTTTATTTTGGGTGTCTTTGGAATATACACAGCAAAAGTTTCTAGATCATTATTTATAATATTCTCGTGAGTAACATCCTCAGGATTTCATATTATCATTATCCAAAAGAAAAATTAATTTCCAGTATTAATATCATTGTTGTTTTTAAGATTTTGGCAGGGGGCACAGTTTTCCATGAGAAGACATAATCGTCTTCGGCCAATGTCTTATCCGTTCCACATTTTTTGCAGGGTTCGAACTGCGCTATTATTGCAGTCATTCACGTCATATTCAGGAGGAGAAATGCTGCAAAAATTCTGCAATTTAATTTTCAATGTCTTGCATATTTTGTTGTCAGTGCTGTATAATTTCTTTTTATTTCTTGATACCGATATTTATCTGCACTGCAATCAGGGCAAGCGTCAGTGACGGTGCAACCAACGCGGAAGCAGCGGTCGCATCACTTAGCACTTTAAAACCCAGCAGAAATTTTTTGGGAAGGCAAAATTTTACAATTTAGTGAAGCTCAGTGCAGCAGAACTTAGGGCAAAAAAATTTAAAAATCTAAAGAAGTGAACGGGAAGAATCGTAATGGTTTGACTAGAAAGCAAAATGCCTAGCGCCGGTCCCTTCTACATGCTTTCATAAATATGCGTATAGTAGATTATCCAATCACTGAAATAGATTTTTCGTGGACACCTAAAACAGAAAATTTTCGGGAAGCACTGGAGACAAATAATTGCATCAATAAATTTTTGTTTAAATTTTTAATTGTGGTATGATCTGGAATTCTCGTTTTTGAAATATGGTAAGCAGTGGTAGACACAAAGGCATCATTATTTTAAAAAATAAAAATACAGATGACATTAAATGCTTAGAGAAAGTTTGTTAAAAGTGATCTTAAGAAGTGCGCTGTAAAACATACAATGCAAGGAATTTCGCATCCTCCCGGAAAGATTTAGAAGGTGAGAACAGTCCTTGGCATGTGCTGCCATCTAGAGAATGATTTCGGGAATAAATATAAGATTACTAAAAAAGCATTTAAGTGACCACATTATTCGTATTTTCGGTGGTAAATATTTCTTAATTCGAGGAACGACGACGCGAATATTTTCAGGTAACTTAAATGTAAATTTCGCTTATAAATCCTGCAGGAAAGCAACCTTTCTTAAAAACATCCATCGTATGCTTTGTTCTATTAACAATTATTATTATAAACCAAAATAACTGAAGTATTTCGGATAAGGTTTGGCCCACACGTTCCCCGAGAGGGAAAAAAAAAGGACAGAGGGAAAGGGAAGAAAAGAATGAAAAATGACAAGTTTGAAACAGTCTTTGAACTTAAGTAATTCTGAATTCATATAATACAAATTATACACAAACTTTTTAATGTTAATTTACGTCATTTATAAGAGATAACAGGACCTGCAGAGATAAATTTCCTTAAATTTTAATCTTTATTACAGTTATCGTTTTTAAACTGTTAAACTAATGTTCTATTCACGATATTTATAATACGGAAGATAAAAATTTATTTTTGTCGTTTAAGTATGAAAATATTTATTAGTGTATAAATATAAGCTTATATTAAGAAGGGGGGAGAAAGAAAAAAAAAGAAAATCTGTAAGGTTTCAGATTTTAAATTACGTCCAAAACGTAACATTTTGTGTGTTGCTTATATTAAGAAGGGGGGAGAAAGAAAAAAAAAGAAAATCTGTAAGGTTTCAGATTTTAAATTACGTCCAAAACGTAACATTTTGTGTGTTACTTTTATTTATTAAATATCATGTTCTTCGCACTTAAACCATAAAATTCAGTTCAAGAGCAATACCGGAAAATAATTTTAAATTGAGCATATCTTTAGAATCTCCGATACACAGTTTTGCGCGCTGGAGATAAAAAAATTTCTTTTCGTACAGTGTTGCCATTGTTGGCTTTAAAATCTTTGAGTTTGTTAATCAAAAATACATTTAAGTTTTACAAAATATGATATCGATAATAAAACAAATTCCAGATTTCAAAATTGGGCTTCCAGATGCCCATATTCGCAGTAGGATTACGTAATTCAAAATTTGATGGCTCTAGGTATTGTTGTTTTATCACAATGCGAGAAACATACATACATTTATGCAGATTTTTCATTATTTAATTACTTCAACTATAATACAGGGCGATAATATTTGGTGGCAACAGTTTGAAAAGTGAAGCAGACATTCAGATTGTTTCCACGAAAAATCAGAAAACGAAAACAATATTCCTTCAGGGATAAAGCCCCTTTGGACTAAAAAAACTTGCAATGAACCATAAGTGATAACAAAGTGTCAGAAACCATTAAATCATTTTATGGAATGCCGTCCAAATTAGAAATAGTCCGTTTATAAACTGATCAAAGAATAGAAAAATTCGCTTAAAATTAACGTGAAATGCTCCCTTTTTTTTCTGCGCAAAAATTTATTGATGTAAGTAAAGCTTATGTGCTAAGCGAATGTTTTTTTGACTTTCGATTGCTGAGACCTTAAGTCATGTCTATCAACAAATATTTGACAGCTATTCATTTGGTCTACAATATACTGCAGTTTTCTTTACAAAATATACGTTTAATTTTAAAAATGAATAAAAGTTAATTAAAACTAAAAAAAGCGGAGATGGCTTGCTTTTTGAATCCCTGATTCAGACCTTCCATAGCAAATCTGTACCATTCTGTTCATGTTCGAAATGTTCTTGAATTTAAAGCAAGTAGTACACTATTTTCGTTTTATTTCTTTGAAAGAATCTTTACTTTGTAAAAAATTAAATATGAAATGAAATGGAAAGTTTTATTTTGTGTCTTATTCTTCCATCTTATTCTTCCATCTTATCATTTCCAATATTATTTACTATTGTTATTTATTTTTATTATATATATATATATATATATATAT